>BLSH010363154.1:321441-348535 GCA_018402905.1 Glandirana rugosa | reverse complement strand
AATACCACCAAAAGAAAGCTCTGTTTGTGGGAAAAAAAGGACGTAAATTTCGCTTGGGTACAACGTCGCACGACCGCGCAATTTTCAGTTAAAGCGACGCAGCGCCGAATCGCAAAAAGGGCTCCGGTCCTAAAGCTGGAAATCCTTCCGGGGCTGAAGTGGTTAAACAGGAATGGTGTTCATTCACTTTAACCGCCAGTGAGAGGCCTTGCCTGAAATGCACTGAGCGAGTGGTGAACGGCACTGTCAGTTGCACAATGCAAATACATAATGTTCAACAATTACCCGAAAGTGATATTACTGACTATAAGAGCTTATCTAGGTCTTGTAGGTTCTAGCTAACCTCTGTCCAGTGGGAATTCTATTCACACACACACAGAGCCTGCCAGCGCTGGGGCCCTTAAAATCCTGTGTTTGAGTACTCAGCCTTTTGTGAAGCAATACTTGTAATCCACAGGATGAAAGGGGTATCTTCGCAAAGTGTCACAGGGTAACAAAGATTAACGGATGTGGTGATCCACCTTCAGGTAGAGCTGCATTAGCGGTAAATAGGATCTAGAAAGATTAAGCAAGATCCACTCACACAAGGATGGCAGAAGATCTCTCACCATTAGATGCACTTGATATATCTTCCTTCCAGCAATTGGTAGATTGATCGCTGTCTCAGCCGACTGGATGGTGATGGATGCAACACAGGCCACATAATCTTCCAACAGGATGATGATTGCTGCAGTACTGAAATCCATCTCTCGATCTCCCTGCCCTGGTAGCACATTTTCAGTGGTCAGGCAAAAAAGGCAGAATAACACACTGCAATCTCCATTCTCAAATGGGCACCTCCCTTTAGTAGAGTCACTGACAGAATCCCAGGCTTTGGCAGAGGGCACAGGAGACATGCAAGCCCTGTCTCTCTCCCTCTTTCTCCCTCTCTCCTCCCCTCTCAAAAAGGGCCTGGCCACCCAATCACAGCTCTCCTGGGCTGCTATTCAATCATTGTCCTTCCTTGCCTTTGTTGTTAGGGGTGGGCTTTCTTCTTAGCTACAGCAGTAACCAATAGACTCTCTCCTCTAGTTTCTGTGAGCTAAAAGTTTAGGAAGAAAATGCAATGCAATGTTTCAAAGAGCAATACTCTGCATATATTACAAAAGCAATACTAAGCTGGTGCTACAGAAGCATATAGAACTATGTGTAATTATATGACGACAGTTAACAGTTAGCTACAAATAACCATCATCTTTGTAAATTTAGTAAAAACAACCACAATCCTTTATTACATGTAGCAGAACATGAAAGTGGCATAACGGGGCATATTTATGAAGCAGTAAAGGTTACTTACATCAAATATCCACATGTGTTTAATAAATTACTGTCTCGTAAAACGTATTATTATTAAAACAGGCTTTATATAGCACCAAAAGCTTGTCCATATTTTGCTTTACAATATAAACCAGAAAGATTTGCCTGTAGTGAATGTTTGGTGAATGTCAGAAAATCTGCTTTATAAATATGCCTAATAGTAAAAAAAAAAGTTAAGTATACTGCACTTATTTATTTAAGTGCATCAAAATTCAAGAAAAGACTGCAGAAACATCTCCATTGCTTCTTCTTCATAACATAGAGGAGTGGGGTTTTGTAGTCCTCCGAGATAACTGGGAAGAATGTAACTAATAAGACTACATCACAGGGGAAAAGCACAGGATGTTTTTAGCTGACAAGATTCCTGGCAAGATCAACAGGTACGTATTTGTCCTTACCAAACATATTTAATTAAAACTTTCAATGGTATGTAGCACTACTCCCATAGGAGCCACAGAAATTACTTGTCCAGGTCTTCCCAACTTATGCCCCACAGCCAGGCACACAACAGGCTCATTGACTCTTTCCCCAAAGACCAGTATAGGGGATGTTGTTTTTGTTGTTTTTATTTTGGATTGGAATGAGGAAAGCGGTGGGACACTCCAAAGATAAAAACTATGTACAACTAAGGACTTGGTTTTCTTTTCTGAGCAAGATTTAATGAAGTCCAGGCTTGTTACAAATAGTAAACTTCAGCTTAAGTAGTAGTAGAGCCAGTAGAGTAGTAAAGTTTCTGGACAGAGCTGTTCAGGACACCGCTTTTAGACGCAAAAAATCTGACATAATAATACTGCCAGAGAGGTTAACACTTATCTACCTATCCTAGCACCTGTAGCCATGCCCCTGTAGGGGTTGCTGGAAGTTGTGGTTCTCCTGTCACTCTGCCCTCAATCACACTGATTCCTCACATCTGGAGTCAAGAAGAACAGGCCAGTACTCTGTTTTTTTTTTTTGTTGTTTTTATTAGGGGATTAAACTTGTATGGGGTATAGGGTATTTATGGAATGCCCAGGAAATTGTGCAGTTCTTGAACAAACTACTCTATATACACCCTTGTATATACACCACTTTCCTCCTCCAGCACAAATCTTGCTTGCCGTTACTTCTCCTTTCTCTCTCTTCTGCACAATACTTCTCAGGCCTAGCTAGCACGTGGTGAGACCTGCCTCTGACTTTAGTCAGGCCTTGGTGAACCTCCCATTACAGGAAAGGGGTTGTAGTCCCCTCGGGTGTAGCAAAAGTACAGATGTGCTAGGTAGCCTTGATGGACTACTGCTCCCAGCCCATTCTCTTCGGGTCCTGCCAACCCTCCTTGCTGCAATGACCCATCTCCACTGCCCAGTGTCACCACAGTCCCAACTGGCTCTTGCACCCTTCTCAGACTGTCTCTCACCCCAAACTGCTCCGGTGTGCCTCTTCCAGCTTCCCAGGGTGTATATCACCCTCGCCGACATCTGACGGCAGCCTGTTCCTCTCCTGGAGATCTTCTTGGCAGTACTCTCTCCTGCTGTCCTCCACTTGCTCTCTGCCTTGTGCCTCTGTTCCAAGATCTCACTATCCTCCCGGATGCACCTGAGCTCCAGGCCGAAGTCACCCCCTCTCCCTCAAGTCCCTGACTGCTGACTCCAGGTATTTAAGGAAGCCTGCCCCCTGCCAATCCAAAATGGGGATTGGACAGGACTCCCTCAATACCCCAGGCAGCTCAACCTCTCTTCCCCATCCTTTCTTCTAGAACCCTCTTGAAGCAAAGGGGAGGTAAACAAGAGGTGTCACCACCTGCGAGTCACCAGTCACTCCCTAAGCCACTCCCTTGCCCAGAATCAAAACAATCAGGCCTTATTCCAGTCAGGCCTGACAAAATTTACCTCACGCACTACACACCTATCTAGGATGGTGCTACATCCACCACCATTTCCTCACTGGCCTGGGCCATTTGCCCTTAGAAAAAATATTTTTACAAAAATGGGATGAGTATTCCACAATTTGGAGGGGAGAAATTAAATTAACAAATGTACAAGGCAATGTGGCATTCCACATATATGGTGATATTTACAAATAAATACAATATGTAAACATACATATCTCTCTGTACGGAATTAGACATGTGCAGAACAGAACAATTTGTTTAGTTTCAGATAGATTCATTATGTTACTAATTTTTTTAGTTGATTAGCTTTGGAATTCATTTAGTTTAATTTTCGAAAATTACTTTTTTTTAACCAATTCCATTGACTGATTCTAATTCTGTGTGAAGAATAGCTGGTTGTTAACTAGTGGGCTGGGAATGGGCTGGCTTATCAGCTGTCAGCTTTCCCGCTGAGAGCTGAAATGTAAACAAAAGAATGTTGGCAATAGAAAAGTCAGAAATCCTTCGGGTATAGATTTTAAGGGTAACCCCATGCCAAATTTTTTTAAAAAAGTGTAGGGTCATCCCAAAATCCATACCAGACCCTTATCCAAGCATGCAGACCAGGAAAGGGAGGGGACGAGCAAGCGCCCCCCCTGAATTATACCAGGCTACATACACTCAACATGGGGGGTGCTTTGGGGCAGGGGGGCACTGCCCCCCCACCCCAAAGCACCTTGTCCCCATGTTGATGGGTCAATGGCATTTGGCCCACAACCCTGGGTGGTGGTTGTGGGGGTCTGCAGGCAGGGGGCTTATTGGAATCTGGCAGCCCCCTTTAATAAGGGGGACCCCAGATCCAACCTCATGTGAATGAGTAGGGGTACATAGTACCTCCTATCCATTCACCAAAAGAGTGTAAGAAGTGGATAAAGACACAATACAAGTTTTGACAATTCCATTATTAAGAAAAAAAAAAGAAGGAAAAAAATGTCCCCTGGTGTAGATCCATCATCAATCACGACGCTCGTTATCACTGCCATCAAACACTCCCACTGACTGCCTGCTCTGCCGTCTGATGTTTCATAACTAGCTAAGGGGCAGGGTCACCCAATAATGTCAACACGTAACCCCTGCCCCCTTCTGACGTCATTGACCCAGCATGCCCCAGTCGGTGACATCACAAGGGGGTGGGGTCACCTGCTGACATCATAAGGTGACTCCGCCCCTTAGCTATTTAAGAAATGTCAGACGGAGGAGCAGGCAACAGGAGCGTTCATCAAGACCGGAGGTTATAAGAAGAATTTGGAGGGGGAGGCAACCATGGACATCGATGGTACGCAACAACAACTACTCAAGTTAATAAAAATTATAATGATTTTATTACAACATATTTGTTAAAAGCACAAAATGCCCATGGCATTTGAAATATCAAAATACAGAAAGGATGGGGAAACATATCTTGTACAGACCAAACATCTGAAACTGGCAATTAGAGGACCCAATACATGAAGATCCTCAGGTTGGGGGTCTCGGGGAGGTTTGTCCAGCTTGCACTTTTACATGTTTCGTGGCTAGGCCACTTCGTCAGAAAGCGCAGTTTCAGTTTTTTAGGGTTTCTACAATAAACAAACAAGGTTACATATCCATACAGATGCATATATGTATACACAATCAGTATCCCAACGTTCTCCCCGGGAGTCCCGGATAGGGCAATAACATTATGGTAGCATTCTATTATAGATCACCATCTGGACAGCCCATCAAGGAAAAAGTCCCCTACAGGACACAGGGAAGAACACTCACCTGCCAACGAAACCAGGACCAGTCTAAGTCAGGCCAGGTGAAGACAAGGCCCTCCCAGGGGCAAGTGTGGGAGCCAGATCAAAAAATATAACCCACTAAAATAAAATAAAATATATAAGAAAATATAGAGATAATATGCGGCAAACCAGGGGATATGCAAAGAAGGGAGATCACACACTTGCCCCTGGGGAGGGGACCGAGCTGGACCCAGGTGACATGACATAATGGACCCCCACAGTGACCAAAAAAGGGGGGGCACTAACCCCGGAACAGGCTGTCCAGAGGGCAAATGATTAAGAACAATAGAAACAAACATGACATACATGCATAACATGACAACATTTGTATATAATTAGAACAGATCTAGGTCCATAGTGTCCGATGTATATATGAAAGATTTAAATTATTAGCTGACTCTATAATCTCTAAGTGCCTGGAATACCCCGGGTAGGTGTCCACAGCCAGGGACCAGGGTCATTGGGGTTACAAAAAGGGATGGTAACTGTTTAGTTCATTCAGTCCATGGGGAACAGTAGCTCATAATCTTTCAATCCAAAGAGTCTCAGCTCTAAGAATCATGTTATCCCAATCCCCTCCTCTGGGATTGGGCGAAATAACTTCCAGAGCAAAAAAGACTGGAGGTTGTTTTATTTTTTTCTTTTGGATCCAGTGGTGAAGTGGGCGTCATGATTGACGATGGATCAACTGCGGGGGACATTTTGTTTTACATTATTTAATAAAGGTTTATTGCTGTAGAACTCAAACAGAAGGAGAACAATGGGGAATGGGATACTCCATATTGCTTAAGTGTCAACATAAGATGAGAACACTTCTCTCTATAGCAGCAGTGCAGTCACTATGTTCGCAGCTGAAGACCATGAACCAAAAACTTTTATCACACTTTAACACTTTTGCTGCCAGGTCCTTACGTTGGGACAGTAGGGGATTTTACACACATTCCCAGTGGCTGCCTGCCTGTCAGGCAAAAGCATTCCAGTGGCTGTGCAGCTACCCAAATGCTTTCACACAGCCCAGTAACTTGCCCCCCCCCCCACACACACATGCCCCCACCATGTATCCTAGGCTCATCTGAGTCCCCGGGACCAGCATACTGGGTGTTGCTGGTTACAGGGGAGGGAGCAGAGTGCACACACATCCGCTCTCCTCCATTCTTTTTGCTTACCCAGAAGTGATGTGTAAAATGTCCCGTCTGAGTTCACCTGTCAGTGTCCCTGGAATCTGCCTTGCATTACATTCAGTGGAGCACAGGGTAGGCATCCAGAGTTTTTTAGACCCCGGATGTCACCAAAAAATCATCACATAGAGCAGCCCTCAAATTTTCCACTCGCGTATTTTGTGAGTGGAAAATGAGGGCTGGTGAGCGTGGACTGCCTCGGAGCAGGGTGACGAGCACCGCCGGCAGGCGGGGTTGAATGCGAGTCGTTCTCCCAGTGATTGCCCCGGGGAAGAGAGAGGAGAGCAGGCGGCCGGATAATCGGATCATAAGAGTGACGAGGAACATTGCTGTAACAGCTTTCATTAGAATTGCTGAGTGTTCCCCGCACTTGCCATCACACACAGCCCCTCCTCCTGGCCCGGGGACTTTGATAGACAGATTACCCTTCCAATGGATGTGTGACATGTATCTAAGTACCTTGGGCCAGGAGGCGGAGCTGTATGTGAAGGCGAGTGGCGGGAACAGAGTCGGCAATTCAAATGAAAGCTGTTCCTCAGCGCTCTGATGATCCAGCCTGCTCTCTTCTTCCTCTCCTCTCTTCCCCTGCACAGACAGGCTGCATTGTTTGGCACAGGTAGGCTGCATTGTTGGGCACAGGTAGGCTGTATTGTTGGACACAGGTAGGCTGCATTGATAGACACAGGTAGGCTGCATTGATGGGCACAGGTAGGTTGCATTGATGGGCACAGGTAGACTGCATTGATGGACACAGGTAGGCTGCATTGATGGACACAGGTAGGCTGCATTGTTGAGCACAGCTAGCCTGCATTGATGGGCACAGGTAGGCTGCATTGGTAGACACAGGTAGGCTGCATTGATGGACACAGGTAGGCTACATTAATGGACAAGGTAGGTTGTATTGTTGGGCACAGGTAGCCTGCATTGTTGGACACAGGTAGGCTGCATTGTTGGACACAGGTAGGCTGCATTGATGGGCACAGGTAGGCTACATTAATGGACAAGGTAGGTTGTATTGTTGGGCACAGGTAGCCTGCGTTGTTGGACACAGGTAGGCTGCATTGTTGGACACAGGTAGGCTGCATTGTTGGGCAAAGGTAGGTTGCATTGATGAACACACGTAGGCTGCATTGTTGGACACAGGTAGGCTGCATTGATGGACACAAGTAGACTGCATTGATGGGCACAGGTAGGCTGCATTGTTGGGCACAGGTAGGCTGCATTGTTGGGCACAGGTAGACTGCATTAATGGACACAGGTAGGCTGCATTGTTGGGCACAGGTAGGCTGCATTGTTGGGCACAGGTAGACTGCATTAAATTACACAGGTAGTCTGCATTGTTGTGCACAGGTAGGTTGCATTGATGGACACAGGTAGGCTGCATTGATGGGCACAGGTAGGCTGCATTGATGGACACAGGTAGGTTGTATTGTTGGGCACAGGTAGCCTGCATTGTTGGACACAGGTAGGCTGCATTGTTGGACACAGGTAGGCTGCATTGATGGACACAAGTAGACTGCATTGATGGACACAAGTAGACTGCATTGATGGACACAGGTAGCCTGCATTGTTGGGCACAGGTAGGCTGCATTAACGGACACAGGTAGGCTGTATTGTTGGGCATAGGTAGGCTGCATTGTTGGGAACAGGCAGGCTGCGCTGTTGGGTACAGGTGAAGTGACATTGATGGACACAGGTAGTTTGCATTGTTGTGCACAGGTAGGTTGCATTGTTGGGCACAGGTGAAGCGGCATTGATGGACACAAGTAAGCTGCATTGTTGGGCACAGGTGAAGCGGCGTTGATAGACACAGGTAGGCTGCATTGTTGAGCACAGGTGAGCCTGCATTGATGAGCACAGGTGAGGCTGTATTGATGAGTACAGGTGAGGCTGCACTGATGGGCACTGATAAAGTTGATGTTAATATGTATTTTTGTAACTTAATTCTACAAAAACAAAAAAAGTGTAATTTCATGAGATAATTTATAAGGGCATGTTTATGGGCGGAAGTAGGGGTGGGGCAAGGTAGGGGTTGGGTGGGGCAACTGGTGGCGAGTAACCCTTAAGGCCTGGCTAGTAGCTCAGGACTTGAAATTTTGAGCCCTGACATAAGGGAATTTTTGAAACATCAGCAGTCCTTACTCAGGTAGGTTGGACCAAGCACCAACAAACTTCTCTGCCCAGGCTTCGGCCTATTTACCCCCTTCTCTGACCACTTACTGGGCACACCTCCCCAGGGACTGGTCAGAGGGTAGAAAAAAATTCAAGCAGGGGATTTGTATCTTCCTGCCCCAAGCTCTGGAAGTTTCTCAACAGAACTGAGGAGAACCAATCAATCCCCCAGTTTGTGGAGTCACAGCAGGCCAAAGCAGACAATCCAACTCTGACTACAGAGTGAGCCAAAAAATAAATTTCCTTAGCAAACTAGGAGAGTGCTATACAAGTAAGAACAGTTGCGTTCTTTGAACTGATTCACAGCTATTTTGTAACTTGGACCTAGCTATCATGGAAATTAGTCTTCAGAATGACTCATAGAAGAGGAACACATATACTAGCAGAGACAGGACCACATAGCTTAGTCAGATGTACACCGAGTAAGGGCACATGAACATTTAGACAGCGCCAGACCTTTTACCTTTAAAATTGACCAACAACATATTTGTGGCTCTTTAAAAAATTTCAGTGAGCAGGGAAGTATTTTAAAAGTCTACAAATAAACATGGCATTCAGCTAGAAGTATGCTCATTTTTTGGCTTTCCTATGTTGACCGACAGCATTTCTTTGCGACTTTTTAATTCTATTTTCTTTACTGGTGAAATCACGTTTTAAAAAGAGAAAATTAGGGAATAAACCACTAGATGGCAACCTTTCTTTTTAATACTAAAATACAGTCTCTACACATTCATTTTAAATCATTAATATAACCTATTGTGGAGGAATTAAAGTTAAACCTAGGAAAAGGTCTCTTGATGACATACCTAATTTTTGATTTTGAGTAGACAGGTAGACCACAAAACTGAAAAGCCTGTCTTTACTCTGATTATCCTAAGTGCTGGTTCACACCATGAATTGCAACACGCTGCGATCCGGGTGCAGTGTGATTTCAGCCCATTCAATCTGAATGGGCTGAAATAGCACCGCACTTTATAAAATGCACAGCAACCAGATTGCATGCTATTACTGTATTATGCGATCCGGTGCAGGCAAACACACTGCATTTGTGACCTGCATTAGGGATTTTGTTAAGGTAACACTGACTCTCAATGCACACTGCAATTGCATCATGTTTTGAATAGGGATGAGCCGAACACCCCCTGGTTCGGTTCGCACCAGAACATGTGAACACACAAAAAGTTTGTGCGAACATTCGAACACCATTAAAATCTATGGGACCCGAACATGAAAAATCAAAAGTGCTTATTTTAAAGGCATATATTCAATGTTATTGCTCTAAAAAGTATATGGGGACCCGGGTCCTGCCCTAGGGGACATGTATCAATGAAAAAAAAGTTTTTAAATCGATCGTGTTTTCAGGAGCAGTTATTTTAATAATGCTTAAAGTGAAAAAAAAAGAAAAAATCCTTTAAATATTGTGCCTGGGGGGTGTCCTTAGTGTGTGTGTAAAAGGGTGCATCTCTGTGAGGTGTAGAACATAGCCAGAGCAAAATGACATTTCCATAGGAAAAATCGTCATTTAAAATCGTGCCTGTAATGTATTGCCGGTTGCCGGCAATATACAAAAAATCACTGAAGAAAAGTGCATGGGGTTCCCCCCCAGTCCAAACCAGGCCCTTCAAGTCTGGTTTGGATATTAAGGGGAACCCCGTGCTAAATTAAAAAAAAAAATTGACATGGGGTTCCCCCTAAAATCCAAACCAGACCCTTATCCGAGCATGCAGCCCTGGCCGGTAAGGATGGGGGGTGTGGGCGAGCGCCCCCCCTCTTGAACCGTACCAGGCTACATGTCCTCAACATGGGGAGTATGGGTGCTTTGGGGGAGGGGGGCTGTGCCCCCCCCACCTCAAAGAACCTTGTCCCCATAATGATGGGGACAAGAGCCTCTTCCCCACAAGCCTGGCCAGTGCTTGTGGGGTCTGAGGGCGGGGGGCTTATCGGAATCTGGAAGCCCCCTTTTATAAGGGGGCCCCCCGATTCCACCCCCCGACCCTATGTGAATAGGTATGGGGTACATTGTACCCCTACCCATTCACCAAAAAAGGAGTGTAGTGGTACAAAAAACAAGAGGCAGTTTTTGACAAGTCCTTTATTGTGTAAAATAGCTATTTTCTTCTTTCTTCCTCCGGTCTTCCTCCATCTTCTCCTGCCCCGGTCCTTCTTCTGCTTCTTCTTTCAGTCTTCCTGCTTCCTCTCTTCGTCTTCATTCTTCATCTTTTTCTTCTTTCACCACCACCGCTCTACCCGCTGCTACAGCCCGGCCCCTACGCGTCTCCCAGAATGGGCGGTCTTCACAATGACAGTTCTTTTATAAGAAGGGGCCGGGCCACCTGGTGACATAAATGGGTGACCCGCCACCTCTGACAGTGCATGACATCAGAAGGGGGTGGGTTCACTCGGTTACATTACTGGATGGCCCGCCCCTTCTTATTATAGAATCGTCATTATGAAGACCGCCCTGGGAGATGCGTAGGGGCCGGGAAGGAGGAAGACTAAAAGAAGAAGCAGAAGACCAGAAGAAGGACTGGGCCAGGAGAAGATGGAGGAAGAAAGAAAGAAGAAAGGAGCTATTTTACACAATAAAGGACTTGTCAAAAACTGCCTCTTGGCTTTTTTACCATTGCACTCTTTTTTTGGTGAATGAGTAGGGGTACAATGTACCCCATACCTATTCACATAGGGGGGTAAGGATCTGGGGGCCCCCTTATTAAAGGGAGCTTCCAGATTCTGATAAGCCCCCTGCCCACAGACCCCCACAACCACCGGCCAGGGTTGTGGGGATGAGGCCCTTCTCCCCATGAACATGGGGACAAGGCGCTTTGGGGGTGAGCACCCTCCTCATGTTGAGGGTATGTGGCCTGGTATGGTTTGGGAGGGGCGCTCACTCATCCCCACCCCCTCCTGCCATGCCAGGGCTGCATGCTCAGATAAGGGTCTGGTTTGGATTTTGGGGGGACCCCACGCCATTTTTTTAAAAATTTGGCACAGGGTTCCCCTTATAATCCATACCAGACCTGAAGGGCCTGGTTTGGATCCTGGGGGGGGACCCCACCACATTTTAAAAAAAAAATTGGCGAGGGGTTCCCCTTAAATTCCATACCAGACCTGAAGGGCCTGGTTTTGATTTTGGGGGGACCCCACGTTATTTTTTTTTTAATTTTGGCGGGGGCGCTGCTGTTGTAAATTAGTAAAAAAAATTGTGATGAGATCCCCCAGTCAAACAGGTGGCAAAAAATTGGGCCTTGGGTGCTGGCGGTGCCGGAACACAGTAACCCCTTGCAGTTACTCTTGTTGGACGGAGGAACAGGGCCTGATGTTGTAAATTAGTTTACAGATTTTGACGAAAGCCCCCAGTCAAACAGGTGGCAAAAAATTGGGTATTGGGTGCTGGCCAGAACACTGTAACCCCTTTGAAGTTACTCGTGTTGGACGCAGGAACGGCCCTGCTGTTTTAAGTTAGTTTAAAAATTGTTATGACTTGCCCCTGTAAACCAGGGTCAGAAAAATTGGGCCTTGGATGTTGCTGGTGCCCTAAATACAAAATATTGTTCTACATTATGGACAGGAGGAATAGGAGCAGTGGCAGTTTTCAAGGGATCCCAGATCCCTAGCAAATTTAATCAGTTGCTTCAGCATCAGGGGCTTGATAGCTGCTGATCCAGGACTGATTCATTTTTATAAATGTGAGCCTATCAACTGAGTCTGTGGACAGGCGCACTCTTGATCGGTTACAAACCCTCCCGCAGCACTGAATGTCTGTTCAGGAAGCATGCTGGATGCAAGACAGGCCAGTAGCTCAATTGCATATTGAGCAAGTTCCAGCCAGTGGTCCATCCTCAAGACCCAGTAATTAAGTGGATGCTCAGTTGGAAAGGTCTCCAGTCCGCTCTTGCCCCTATATATTCCTGCACTATATACTGCAGACGCTGATGATGGTTGCTTGAACCTATCAGGCCTGGGTGCTGAGGACTGACAATTTTTTTAAAGCCATCGCTCAGCCGGCCACCTTCTCCACCACTCTGTCCCTGAATGACCGAAGCTTCAGAAACACGTTGTCCAGGACCAACAGCATGGTAACCTCCCAGGGTCTGAAAAGGCATTGCACAAACTTTTCTTCAAGGTATCCTGAAGCTGTTTCATCCTCTGCACCCTCTGCGCAGGCAGGATGAGTTCTGCAATTTTACCTTTGTAACGTGGATCAAGAAGGGTTGCCAACTAGTAATGATCCCTCTCCTTGATACCACGAATCCTAGGGTCTTTTCGCAGAATTTTCAGAATCAGAGAGTCCATGCAACGTAAGTTTGAGGAGGCATGAGTGTCCTCTGGGTCACTGAGGATGACATTATCAGGAACTACCTCCTCCCAGCCACGTATAACTCCTTGGGTTTTTGGGGCCTGAAAACCATGATCCCTTGAAGATTGCTGCGTATTATACTCCACATCCATGCTGACACAATCCTCCTCCTCCTCGGCTCTACAGGAATGCTCTCTGCATAAAGGGGGCCTTGAGAGGAAAGGAAGTCCTCCTCTTCCTCCCTCTGTTCTGCCTCAAGTGTCCTGTCCATAATTCCACAAAGTGTGTGCTCCAGAAGGAATATTAGTGGGACAGTGTCACTGATGCATGCATTGTCACTGCTCACCATCCTTGTGGCCTCCTCAAACGGTGACAGGACAGTGCATGCATCCCTGATCATTATCCACTGGCGTGGCAAAAAAAATCTCTCCACCTGTCCTGGTGCCATGCTCACAGAGGTACTCATTGATGGCCCTCTCCTGTGCGTGCAGCTGCTGCAGCATTGCCAATGTTGAGTTCCACCTGGTGGGCATGTCACAAATTAAGCGGTTGTTGGGCAGGTTGAATTCCCGCTGGATGTCAGCCAGCTCGGCACTGGCATTGTATGAATGCCAGAAATGACCACAGACTTTTCTGGCCTGCCTCAGGATAACTGGTAAGCCTGGGTACCTGGTCAAGAAACGCTGCACCACCAAATTCAAGACGTGTGCCAAGCTTGGAACATGTGTCAATTGTCCCAGTCGGAGGGCAAAGAGAAGGTTGGTGCCATTGTCGCATACAACCATTCCTGGCTCAAGCTGCTGTGGCATCAACCACGTCTGAGCCTGCCTCTGCAGAGCTGAAAGAATCTCTTCCCCAGTGTGGCTCCTGTCCCCAAGACAGACTAACTCAAGCACTGCATGGCATCTTTTAGCCTGCATAGCCCCTTGAACACTTAGGGAGCACTGCAGGTTTAGAGGCCACAGAGGTAGAAGAAGAGAAGTCAAGTAGTGTGCTATATACCGTACACCCCCGAATGCACTGATATATAGTGTACACTCAATATGTTGCGTGTATATCTGGATACACTACACTGTATATATTTTAAGACACCACGTCAAGTAGTGTGCTATATACCGTACACCCCCAAATGCACCGATATATAGTGTATACTCAATACGCTGTGTGTATATCTGGATACACTAGACTGTACATAATTAAAGACAACACGTCAAGTAGTGTACTATATACCATACACCTCCGAATGCACCAATATATAGTGTACACTCAATACGCTGTGTGTGTATCTGGATACACTAGACTGTATACATTTTAAGACAACACGTCAAGTAGTGTGCTATATACTGGACACCCCTGAATGCAATGATATATAGTGTACACTCAGTACGCTACATGTATATCTTGATACACTAGACTGTGTATATTTTAAGACACCACGTCAAGTAGTGTGCTATATACTGTACACCCCCGAATGCACCGATATATAGTGTACACTCAATACGCGGTGTATATAAATAATTCACAGCAGCACGTGTTTAACAAAAAACACTCTAAATATGAAATGAGTTCATAAAAACATCCTCCACTGCAAAAATATATGTGAAAGAAGTAAAAATAGTGAAATAAAAAATAGTCCAATTCCAATTGTGATGAAAACCCTTAATCTTCCACCACCGTGCACTAGTGTCTCCAGCCACCCAAATACACTGAGGCTCGCCGGAAAAAAAGACAACCAGCCTGTGCAATATCCACCAGAAATAAGCTTCAACCATTCAGATAGGGTGACTCCTTCACTCCAATGGTCTATCAGCTTTAGAGTCTGTGAAATCCTTTTAGAAGCTGGAAAGCACTGTAGTAGACACTGCTACTCCTCCAGTTATCAGAAATGGCCTGGTCATTGCTATTTCCGATTTGATCTGAATTTCCACAATCTTCCTGAGAGGCAGAAATACACGACCTTGGGTAATGTCGAATTGCATTCCTAGATACTCTAGGACTTGAGCTGGTTGCAACCGACTCTTGCGATGGTTGATTAACCAACCGAAGAGTCTGATCGTGCTGCAGGTTATCAACACCTGCTGTTGAAGGAGGGATTTTGATGCGGAGGAGAATGTTGTCCAGATAATGAAAAATTTGAATGCCTCTGATTCTTAAGATAGCGATGACCACTGCCAAAACTTTTGAAAATGTTCTTGGAGCTGTGCAAAGCACGAATGGCAAACAATGAAATTGGAAATGGAAGCGATGGTGTGATGCACTTATGGGCACATGTAGGTAGGCATCCGCTAGGTCTATTGACTCTAGCAAATCTCCTTTCTTCACAATGGACAGTGATGGTTTGCAAGGACTCCATTCTGAATGGAGGGACTTTCATGAAGGCATTCAGGGCTTTTAAGTCCAGGACCGGTCTGAATCCTCCTGAGGATTTTGTTACCAAGAACAGAGGAGAATCGAATCCTTCGCCCTTCTCCTGCTCCAGAATTGCTTGAGATGTCAATAAATTCTTTACATACATTAATAAAAAACACCCTTTTCTCTGGACAAGTAGGAATCCGGGTCTCCACAGAATGAGACTAGGGAGGTCTTTCCTTGAATTCTAGGCGATATACTCTTTGAATGATGTTTAAGACCCAGGCATCTTAAACTTCTTCTGCCCAGACCTCTCCAAAGTAAGACAGTCTGCTCCCACTTGGGAAGTCTGGACTGGGACCCTTTCAGAAGAGCTTGTCTGAAGCTTTCACTGGCTGGTTTGCCTTGGCTTTGGTTGCTTTGGGAAAGGCTGGACCCTGCCCCTTCCACTGCCTAAAGAATGGTCGCCCCGGTTGGTACACAGAAGCTTCCCCGAAACCTTCTTTAGATCTCCCAGAAGTATGAACGGGCTGAGGAAATCTTTTCCTTTCCTGCAGAATAAGCCCTGAGTTCCCTCCAGAAACTCGTTGAACCTCTGACTCCAAGGTCTTGTCAAAAAATTTCCCATCAAAAGGAATTGAACAAAGGCTGTGCTTGGAACCACTATCCACTGACCAATGCTTCAGCCATAGGGCTCTGCGTGCCGTCAGAGAATGAGCCGTCAATTTCACTGTCATCCTGATCTGGTCCACGGCTACTTCTTCTAGAAAATACACTGTGATCTTAAAGGACCCGCTCCTGCTACCGTGTACATTCTTTTGAGATCTGTATCTATCCTACAATCCATTGGATCTTGAAGGATACTGAGTCATCTAGAGGCAAAGTGATGTGCCGAGCTAGTCTCTGTAATGAGGCATCCACCTTAGGCGTGGAATCCCAAAGCTCAGCATCCTTAGAGCAGAAAGGGTACAACTTTGAGACCCTGTTGTGGACGTTCAATCTTTTATTGGGTTTTGCCCATTCATCTTCCATTATTTACTGTATTTCAAAAAAATAATGGGAAGGACAGGAGTGACCTTTTCAAGTCCGGATAATATTTTCACTGTTTTTTTAGAGGGGTGAGGTTCCCACTTTTCATTTCATAGCCTTTTACTGACTCCACTAAAGGCCCTCTCACACCGAGGCGCTCTTAAACTGCCCGTAAAACACTGAGCGCTTTTGAAGAGCTTTTCAGGCGCTTTTGAAAAGCTTTTAATTCATTTCAATGGAGAGGGGTGTATTTTGACCACCCTGCCAGCGCACTGCCCCAGTGTGAAAGCATTCATTAATTTTAACAGAAATAGGTTTTCGTGAGCTTTTCAGGTGCCTTTTTAGCGTGAAAGCGCTAAAAAAAGAGCCTCAGTGTGAAAGGGGTCTTAGGCGCGACTCACACCCATGCATTTCCAGCGTCCCCCGCATCCTGCAGACCCACGCCACAAAACATGTTCCATAGGAAACAACGCCAAATAGACTGTAGTGCAAATCCGCAAAATGCACCAAAAACGCACGGGTGCAAATCAGGCCAAAAGAAGAAATCAAAGAAAAATCTAATGCATGAGTGTCTGGTTCCAGATCTGACTCAGGATCCTCTGAATGTTCATCTGAACTGTAGCGATATGTAGCATCTGGCACTGATTCTGAAGCGGATGTGTGCCGCCTAGGCCGAGATCTCTTAGATACGGTTTTCAAGCCGCCTTTGACTGCCGCCTTAACCACTTCTGCTCCGGAAGGATTTCCCACTTTAGGACCAGAGCACTTTTTGGAATTCGGCACTGCGTCGGTTTAACTGACAATTGCGTGGTCGTGCGACATTGTACCCAAACAAAATTTGCGTCCTTTTTTTCCCACCGATTTTCTTTTGGTGGTATTTGATCACCTCTGTGTCATTTCTGATCGCTGCTATAAACAAAAGAAGAGCGACAGTTTTGCAAAAAAAAAAAAACAAATTTCTTACTTTTTGCTAAAATACAAATCCAAAAAAAAATATAAAATTTTTTTGTTCCATCAGTTTTGGCTGATTTATATTCTTCCTCATATTTTTGGTAAAAAACCCCCACAATCGGCGTTTATTGATTGGTTTGCGCAAAAGTTGCCGCGTTTACAGATAATGAGAATTCATTTCTGGGGTTTTTATTTTTTTATTTTTTACTAGTAATGGCGGCAGTCTGCGATTTTTAGCGGTACTGCGATATTGCAGCAGACATGTCGGACCATTTTGACACTTTTTTGGGACCACTGGCATTTATACAGCGATCAGTGCTATAAAATGCACTGATTACTGTGTAAATGCCATTGGCAGTGAAGGGGTTGACCTGCAGGGGGCACTCTAAGGGTTAACTGTGTTCCCTGGGCATGTTCTAATTGTATGTGGGCTGCCCTGGCTGGGGGAAGGGAATGATCCCATAAACAGGGAGCCTGTGATCACAGCCCTTCCCCTGTAACAGAACGGAGATCCGTGTTTACTTACACAAACCTCTGTTCTTTCACTGTGGGGGGGGGGGGGCATCGCGGGTTGCCGCTGGTGATTGAGTCCGCCCTACCCACTCCCTGGCCCTCCCCGAACACAGTGAGTGCCACGCCTCCGGCGGCGCGCTTACAGTGAGAGATATCGCAGCTAGATATCGAGCCACTCTGTCGCCGTCAGACTGCGGTCGGCGGTCGGCAAATGCTTAATATAGTGCTTCACCTGGCATGCATCTGCTGCATTATCACACGTGGCTTCCTTCAAACAAGAGAAGTATACACACCTCCCTGGTATGGAGTTTGCCCCGCATGCCCAGCAGGCCTTCTCCTCTTCCCGGGCCGAGGTCCTTCCAGAAGATGAAGACGATCTGCGTCTTTGCTTATGCACATGCTAGCGCTTAGTGGTCGCTTTCTGGTGTTGCAACAATTGGCCTGGGCTCAAGGCACTGCAATGAGGCACCGGTGAGGGTGATCTGGAGTGGCGTTCCACAGGTATTTTGTCCCGTAGCCGACCACTACTCTGACCCGACTTATCATGCTTTGAGCGCTTCTTTCTTTGTGGGTGATGCGGCTTTTTAGTACTTCCCGTGGGGCGTTTATCCTGCATCTGGGTCTTCTCTATAGAAGAAGAATAGTGTATAGAAGAAGAATGCACTCTTTTAAAGACAAAAAAAAACAAATAAAAACAACAAAAACAAAACAAAACAACCCTTCAAAAATAGAAAACCTTTCCATGTGTTCTTCAGTGCTATAGAGGCAGGCAGGAGGACCCAGGATACCTGGAAACACATGGACAACCAGAGATCTATCCAGCAACCCAAGGCAGCAGCCATATTGAGATCCCACATCACTCACCACAGATGCAATGATTTTGAGACAAGCTGGAGATACAGGTGTTGTAATCACAGCAGGGAAGCAAGAACCAGAGCATGGGAGAGGGCGTTCCTATCGTACCAGGAAGTGTCCGCTCTCAGCAATCTCCTCAGAGTTCCTGTGGGACTACAAGCTTCAGCCTGCCTGCTGTTTCACCAATTCACCACACAGCCCAAACTAGCAGTGTTTAACTGCTCTCTAGAGGCCGGTGTGCACATGCAGTCATTTATATTGCTGAACTGAGACTCTGCCTGACTTCTGTTTCACCAATTCGCTGCACAGCCCAAACCAGCAGAGTTTAACTGCTCTTTAGAGGCCGGTGTACACATGCAGTCATTTATACTGCTAACTGAGACCCAGCACCATGGGTACCACCACAAAGGGAGATTTACAGCCCAGTCTTCTGAACTCAGGAGAGTGCATGAACCTGAGCAGGATCGCATGGACATTACAAGGTTTTGCAGTAAGTCTCCTACCGTGCTTCTTGTGTGTGTTTTTCTTAAGAGGCGTCTGGAGCGAGGATGAAAAAAGAACACTGCATATATGCAGACAGCCGCCTCTTATAGGCTTGGAAAGAGGTTGTCCTGAAGGGGCCAGAGGGGGCAGAGCTGACCCATAGTAAGCTGACATGAGGAGGTCCAGGCAATACAGATAGCCCTATGTATATAGTATATATTTCCTTACACTAACCTGTCTGCACTAACTGACAGATATAAGGATATATTGTAGATTTCTCCTATCTAGTTAGCTAGCTATCTTTTTTTTTTCTTTTTCTTTTTTTTTACACGTTATAAAGCTATCTTGTTAAACTGCCTGCAATTAGGAACCTAAGCTCTCTCTAACACTGCCATCCACCGCCAACACACTACATAGTGTGGCTTTATATAGTGTGGGGCATGGATTGAGGCTGTTGTGCAGTGATTGGCTAAAGGCGCCCTGGGCACTGAGTTGCTTTAACTGATAATTGGGCAGTCGTGCGACGTTGTACCCAAACAAAATTGATGTCCTTCCCCCCCCCCCCCCCCACAAATAGAGCTTTCTTTTGGTGGTATTTGATCCCCTCCTGTGATCCCCCCCCCCCCCCGCTATAAACAAAAACAAGCGACAATTTGCAAAAAGAACAATGTTTCCCAAAACGTCTCTCAGGACAGCACCCAAGAGATCATGGCTCCTCCCCAACAGGAAACGCCTCACTATCCACATCTCAAAAGTAGCAGCCCACGCCAATACCATCATTTTTTTTGTGTTTCCTCCAGACGGAAGGAACCCCTCTGGTGAGGGGCAATGATTTCTCAGGCTGCCCTGGGACACGAGGTCGCTCGCATGCATTTTTTTTGTCTGTGGGCTCCCTCTCCCCCTTCCGTGCTCGGGGAGAGCCTGTACCGGCGGGAGAAGCTGCCCCTAGTCTTTTTGCAGAAAACGGCTAGCTGTTGCCTGCCAGTTCCCCGCTGCAGCGGGTCTCAAAGCCGCATGTTTTTGGTGGTGTTAGCCGCAACCTGTGTGCTCACAGGAAGTGCGGCACTTCCGGGTCGGGCGTGCATCGTCATTTCCGGCTGCAAAGCGCAGGTGGAAGAGGACAGGGTCACCTGGTGCCTTCTTATTTCTGGTTCTGGATCGGCGCAGCAGCGCTTTTGAATCCAGGAACCGTTCTCAGACACGCGACCGCAGTGCACTCTGCTATGGAGGAAAGAGGAGCTACTGCAGAGGGGGCAAGCCAAGGCCCCAGCAAGGCCAAGGTAAGGGTCTGTGTACCTGCTTACCAGGCCATTTTTCCTATGGGTTTTTACCCCCCCACCTCTATCCACTGGGATCTCCTAGAGCTTGTGCGTGGCAGCAAAGGGCTAGGTAGGATGCTTTAGGATAGCACCCCTCTCTGGCAGTAGGGGGTCCTATAGGTGGTAATAGTGGTGGGGGGGGTTGTTGGGCACAGGTACAGGTCTTTCCAAGTGCACCTGGGTGTATGGTATGGTCCTCTGTTGTCTCTTTCTTCTTTTTGTCCAGGCTAAGAATCAAGCTCAACCAATAAAAAGAAGATGTCCTATTTGCAAAGACAAATTAAGCAAATCTAGGACAAAAACTCTTTGTGCAGACTGTATTGCAAATGTCGTCAAAGAGGAGTCCCCATTTATTTGTGGTGACCTAGTGACAACAATGAAGGATGAACTCAGGGCTACCTTCCAAAGCTTTAGGTCCAGCCTATCGGAAGGACTGGGACCCAGCAGTTGCTAGTGGGCTCTCCAAAAGGATTCCTTGGCATCCTTAGGGCTGGGAGAGGATCTAGCCGCTCAAGATGCTTCTCAGGGAGCAGGTTCACCTGACCAAGAAGATTCAGACGAGGAAGATGAATCAGATACGACAACTAAATACAAGTTATCACTTGAAGAAGTGATTCATTCTACTCTGGGCATAGAGGAAGAAAAGAGAGAGCTCAAGTTGCATGACCGCATGTATGCGGGTCTAGGGGATTCCAAAAGCTGCACTTTTTCAGCCCATTCAGTTTTTTCGGAAATGATTAAGAAGGAATGGCTGGAGCCGTAGAAGAAACCATTTTTTTTCTCGGGCACATAGGGGAAGGTTTCCTTTTGAGGATAGCCCTGATGCCATTTGTAACGCCGTACCAGAGTTGAACACCGGCATACAGTGCTCTGTAAACTCCCGTGCCCGATAGGCACTTCCAATTGGAGTCAGTGGCCACGCTGCAATATTCACATGTGTGGGGGGCGGTAGATAACACAACAAAGCTCACATCAGGTGGGCGAAATGCATTGACGTTACAGCGTCAAGTAACCCGGAAGTCCACTCGCATTCTGCGGTGTTGTGTTATCTACCGCCCCCCCACACATGTGAATATTGCAGCGTGGCCACTGACTCCAATTGGAAGTGCCTATCAGGCACGGGAGTGTACAGAGCACTGTATGCCGCTGTTCAACTCTAATATGGACACATGGGGATAACCAGGAAGTAGGGGTGCACGGAGGACGGTCCATACTGGAGTTTCCACTGCTGCTACACACAGGACTGTCGGTGAGACCACTCAACACAGGATTGCTGGTGAGACCGCTCCATGGGATGCTGTTCCCTCTATTGATTTCACATACACAACTCAATGCATCCGCTGTGTGTTGTGTTCATGCTCTCTGCTTGTAGCTCCTACATAGTGCTGTCCAAAAAGGGTTCTCATTGATATCCCCAGCATTCATGTGTGAATCTGTCTCTCACTGCCACACAGCCCCTCAGTGGCTCTGTCATATGACTCTCATACTATATTGGCTGGCATATCCCCCTTGTTATTGAGACTCTACGTCTGCCTATTGTCCATTAATTAGCACGGAGCCATCTATCATCATATTGTCCTTCATCTGTTACTGGCAGCAACTCTGGGAGACATTTACGGCCGCTATGCTGTTCCCCCTCCCAGCAGTGACCTATAGTGGTGCACAGAGAACGATCCATACTGGAGTCTCCACTGCTGCTATACACAGGACTATTGGTGAGACTGCTCAACACAGGCTTGCTGGTGAGCTTGCTCCATTGAATTCACACACACCACTCGATGCATCCGCTGTGTTTTGTGTTTATGCTCTCTGCTTGAAGCTCCTATATTGTGCTGTCCAAGAGGGTTTTCATTGATATCCCAGCATTTATGTGTCAATCTGTCTCTCACTGTCACACAGCCCTTCAGTGGCTCTGCCATATGACTCTTATACTATATTGGCATGCATATCCCCCTTGTTACTGAGACTCTACATCTGCCTACTGTTCACTCATCAGCATGGAGCCATCCATCATCATATTGTACTTCATCTGCTATTGACAGCAACTCTGGGAGACATTCACGGCCGATGTGCTGTTCCCCCTCCCAGCAGCGACCTACTCCCCAGCTCCTCTTCCCTCACCCCCAGTGTGTGTTCCCTAAACATGTTGTGTGGCTGGTGCGAGTTACCCAGGTCGAATGTTGTCTCGAACAATTTTAATTGTGTGATGTGATCCTTTACTATATGGAATGTTATTACTGCCACATTTTTTGAGTATCAATAAATTTTTTTGCATTTTTGTATGCTGCAGTGTGTTCCCTCTGTCGGTGATCTCATGCCCCCAGTATCCCCTATCCCTTTCCTTTAGTCTCATTCCAAATCAACTGACCTAGCCTTTAAAGATATGGGCTCACTGAAAGAATCCATGGACAAAAGGATGGGCTTGCTTCTTAAGAGAGCATGGCAGTCAGTCATGAACCATTTGAAACCAGCAATATGCCTTGCTAGAAACTTGGAGCATTGGCTTAATCGGTTAAAAATGCACATTACAGCAGACTCCTCAAAACAGGAAATTTTGGACGTCTTCTCAACTCTATCAGCAGCAGTGTCGTATAGCGCAGACGCCTCAGCGGAGTCCATTCGCATATCGACCAGATCGGCGGCACTAACAAACTCTGCTAGAAGGGCCTTATGGCTGAAAACCTGGCCTGGGGACTCAGCATCTAAGAACAGGCTGTGTGGTATCCCCTTTGCAGGGGATTTGTTGTTTGGTACTGAATTGGACTTGACTGCGCAGCTGACAAGAAAAAAGCTTTTCCGGTGCAGACGCGAAAGCGTTTTTATTTTGGCCTCAAAAAGGACAGCAGGAAAATGAGATGCAGGGGAAAAGAAATCCATGGTCTTCCCAAAAGCCGAAGGGTAGGAGTGGAGTACTCTTCAATGCTCCTACGGCCCCTGGAAAATCACAATGACTCCTTCCTCCCAGTAGGAGGAAGACTTCAGGAGTTTCTTCCGAACTGGAGGACCATAACATCAAAACAGTTTATTCTGCATTTGCTCTCCCAAGGTTACGCAATCAAGTTTTCGGAAGGACCTCCAAGAAGGTTCCTGGTCACAAACACCTCAAGGGATCCTGCCAGGGCTTTCGCCATGAAGTCCCTAATTCAGGAACTGAGATCTCAGAAAGTCATCATTCTGGTCCCGAAAGGGGAGTTCGTCAGGGTTTCTACTCTAATGTAATCATGGTCCAGAAACCCTCAGGAAAGTTCCGGCTTATACTGAATCTAAAAGGGCTAAATTGATCAGTAGAGTACAGAAGATTTAAGATGGATTCCATCTTCTCCGTAAAGAACCTGCTGTATCAAGGGTGCTACATGGCGTCAATTGATCTACAGGACGCCTACCTTCACATACATATAGCCGCCAGATCCTAAAAATATCTGAGATTGGCACTGAAAAAGTGGTACATCCTACAATTCAGAGCACTCCCTTTTGGCCTATCATTGGCCCCAAGGGTCTTTACGAAAGTAATGGCCGAGGTTTTGGCACCTTTTGCGTCTAGAGGGAATTTCAGTGATTCCCTATCTAGACGACCTTCTTTTCTTTGCTCGATCCAAGGAGATGCTACTACAGAACTTGGCCAGAGATCGGAGTCATCTGAAGTCCATAGGATGGATCTTGAACCTCCAGAAGTCAAACCTCATTCCCTCACAGGAGGTGATATTCTTGGGGTACTCGTTCAACTCGGTGGAGCAAAAGATCTTTCTCTCCGAAGAAAAGAAGAAGAAACTGATAAAAGCGGTGTCGCTTTTACAATCAAGCCAGCTCTTGTCCATCAGAAGGATTATGTCAGCC
The DNA here is from genome assembly GCA_018402905.1 of Glandirana rugosa. Taxonomy (NCBI): domain Eukaryota; kingdom Metazoa; phylum Chordata; class Amphibia; order Anura; family Ranidae; genus Glandirana; species Glandirana rugosa. The sequence continues at coordinate 324,530 of BLSH010363154.1, read as the reverse complement.
TTGGGGACTCTGACCTTGTCCATACCTGCGATCTAGTGGGCAAGACTCCACTTCAGACCACTTCAAAGTTTTTTTGCTGAAAAGTCTGGGATTACCAACAGCAATCCTTGGATTCGCTGGTGAAGGTTCCCACCCCAGTAAAAAGGAGTCTTTGCTGGTGGAAGAACCAAGCAAGGTTCTCAGCAGGTCTGTTGTGAGCCTTACCTGGACTGGGAAGGACGACGACAGATGCCAGTTCCTGGGGATGTGGAGCTCACATGAGAGGTCAATGGACCCAGGGGTCTTGGTCCACAAGAGAGACTGCAAGATTCTCAAATTGGAGGGAGCTAAAGGCAATAGAGTTGACCTTGCTGGCCTTTGCCAATGAGGTCCAGGGATGCCACATACAGGTCCTATCCGATCAATGCCACTGCAGTGGCCTATATAAACAGGCAAGGAGACACCAGGAGCAAAGCTCTGCAGGCCCTATGTCATGTACCTGGTGGATGAGTCTGACTTATGCAGTGGGTAACCTTACTTATGACCCTGACTCGGGAACCCCTGGTAGAGTAGGCAGGAGGCTCGGGAGTTCAGGATGGCACGAGGGTTGGACTGGGTCACTGATGTTGGTAGCAGTCCGTTGGTGCACTCGTGCACTTGCAGAATGGTCGTACAGGCTGGGTCGTGACACAGGCTGGCGGTGCGGTACAGGAGGAGCAGGCAGATGGATGGTCGGGTTCAGGCAAGGTCGTCAACAGGTGGGCAGGCAAAGTACAAGAGGGCGAGACAAGAGAGTGGTCGTAGGCAGTCCAGGTTTCGGTGCAGGCAGAAATCAGAAAGGTCAGGCAAGCCGGGTCACAGGAACAGAGAATCATATACAGGTTGCTCAGGAAACACACACTACACACTGTAGATCAGACAGCACTTGCTGCAGGGCTTGCTGAGCTGATATAGAGCTGTTTCCGGCGCGGGCGCGTGCACGCGCGCAGGAGCGCCCAAAAAGTCCAAACAGTGCCTCTTTGCAGGCACTTCTCTAACATTGCCCCCCCCCCCCCCCAAGGGGCAGCCTCTGTATGCCCAGCCGGGCCTTTAGATCCGGGTGAGACCTCCAAAATGACCGGAGCAGATCCTTTGCATGGATGTGTCCTTCATGTTCCCAGGAACTTTCTTCCCGTCTGTACCCTTTCCACTTGACAAGGTACTGAACCAAACCCCCTCTTCTTCTGCAGTCGAGGATGGCCTCGACTTTGTACTCCTCCTCTCCATCCACGAGGACCGGTTCAGGTGGGGCCGTGTTCCTTCTGGGAAACTGGTCCCTTGTTATGGGTTTGAGCAGAGTGACATGGAATACCGGGTGTACACGAAGCGAAGAGGGAAGGTCCAGTTCATAAGCCACATTATTAAGATTCCTCTTAACTGGGAAGGGGCCCATAAATTTAGGTCCAAGTTTCCGTGATGGGCATGAAAGTCTTAGGTTCTGGGTGGAAAACCAGACCTGGTCACCAGGCTTTAGATCCAGTTCCCGCCACCTCCTTATATCAAAGGCTTGTTTATTGAGCTCCTGCGTCTGGGACAGGGTTTCCTGAAGGAGCTTGTTATTCCTTGTGAAGAAATCGGTGATGCTCTGCACAGCAGGTACTGCACTCTCAGGTACCACGTTGGGAAGGAAGGAGGGGTGGTAGCCAAGGTTCGCCCAGAATGGAGATTGGTTGGTAGCAGAATGGACCGAGTTGTTGTAGGCGAACTCGGCTACCGGCAGCAAGGAGACCCAATCATCCTGGGTGAACGAGGAATAGCAGAGCAGATACTGCTCCAGGGTCTGGTTTGTTCTCTTTGTCTGGCCATTGGTTTGAGGATGATAGGCGGAAGAGAAGGCCAATTCAATTCCCAAGGTTGAGCACAGTGCCTTCCAGACCCTGGACGTAAACTGTACCCCTCGATCGAATACGATGTGGGTTGGTAGCCTATGGAGGCGGACAATCTCCTTCACAAAAGTCTCTGCCGTCTGGACTGCTGAGGGGGTGCCCTTCATGGGGATAAAATGTGCCATTTTGGTAAGGCGGTCGACCGCTACAAAGATGGTCGAGAACCCCTCTGAAGGGGGCAGTTCCACTATAAAGTCCATGGAGAGTTGCGGCCATGGGTGTTCCGGGATAGCAAGTGGGTTCAAGAGTCCCCAAGCCTTGGTTCTGTCAACCTTGCTGCGAGCACAGATGGGGCAAGCTCTTACATATTCCCTGCAATCCTTGTCTGATGATGGCCACCAAAATGATCTAGAGAGCAGGTCTGCAGTCTTGCGCCCACCAAAATGTCCTGCCAGTCTGTGATCGTGGCATAGTTCCAGTACGGCCAGACGCTGTTCCTTGGGGATGAAGATCTTCATACCGAACCACCATAGCCCTTCCTGAATGGTCACTCTGGGATCCGGTGAGGTGGGAGACCCAGCAACAGACCGCCTGATGTGGGACAGGAGGTCCTCTTGAACTAACAGAAAGCTGAGTGCCGGTAGGATGGTATCAGGTAGCAGGGAGTTCCCCGGTTCGAAGAACATTCGTGACACTTTGACCCAGGCCTGTAAGTGATATGTATATGTACAGAAGGTCGGCACTCCAAAACTCCAATGCAGTACATTTATTGATAAGTGCAGAGATGATACAAGAACAGCAGACGCGTTTCGGCTAACAATAACACTAAAAATCATGACTAGTGTTGAGCGAACCCGGACTGTAACGTTCGGGTCCGTACCGAACTTTCGGGTGTCCGTGGCACGGACCCGGACCCGGACATTTCAAAAATCGTTCGGGACAATCGGCTTTGCGCAGACGACAAGAACATAGTAGAGACGTGAATAGTTATTTACATGACGTAACCTCAAAACCTCACGGCTGGAAGACATGTATATGTATAGTGAATGTCCGGACCCAGTTTCACAGTGCTTACAAGAAGCTTGGCCCCTTGAGGGACGATGGACTATGGTAGGATGGCCGTGAGTCGAAAGACAATCAAGTTCTCCTGGAGGACAGGGTGTAGTCCGCCAGACAACGACCCAGAGGGTGGAGTGGCCTAGGGTCTCACTGGTAAGTCCTTCCCGATACCACCAAGCCATACTT
>BLSH010363154.1:274799-289402 GCA_018402905.1 Glandirana rugosa | reverse complement strand
CCACGCAACCTTCGTTGCAACACGGCAAGACAGGTAAGGATCGTTCGTCGCCGGGCTGTTGCGATAGTTCGTCGCCGGGCTGTTGCGATAGTTCGTCGCCACGCGGCCTGTCTGCACCATCTTGGGTCCGCATGCTGTGGGAACCCGGTGGTTGAAATCCGGGTGCAGCTTTCACAAGAGGACCAATTTTCACCATCCCACACACCCCTTGGATACCAGGGCACCACAGGAGAGGATTTGGAGCCTGTTTGGGACGGTCAGGTAAGCAGGATACTGGACGGATCAAGCGATGTGGACAAAGCTCAGAGCCTGCATGTCCTCTCATCCCGAAAGTCGGCCACACCCTCTGTTATGCACTTTAAGCAAAGTTTTTTCCAGTCACCCAATCAGCCAGAGAAGCAAAGTCTCTCGTGCACAGAAAGGGGGATATCCAATATCGAAGGGGGGGTGCTGCAGGGTCTTAGCCGAAACCAGGCCTCAGAGCTGTACAGCTCGATCATCCATGCAGCCTGCCCCCTCCCTCCAGTCGGAACCTCAGAAGGACAAAGGCAGTAGTCCAGATCAGCAGGGATGGAGCTGGGGCATGTGTGCTCTCCCCTCTTTTGGAGATGAAACAGTAGGCCCAAGAGGCAAGATGGTGGCGGCCCGTGGTAGGCCACAATTCCAGTCCCGACCCCTGTACTCCCTGGTGTCCCTGGGCAGGGTATGTTGTGGCAGGGGGTCCAGATGGCTGGCCAGGAGCCGATGGAGCCGTGGATGGATCGGCTATGAGGAGGATGGCGGCGCACCACGGACTAGACCGCAAGACGGGGCCTTGAGTAGCGGGTCCGGCCGGCCAACCAAAGAAATTCGCCCCAGGAAGGAGGCTCTGCAGAGTAAGCTCTGTTGATGGCTGGCCCCCTGGTGCCCGGATAAGGTCAGATGGTGAAGGATTGAAGGATAACCGGAGCTCTGCACCCAGACGTCCACCGCTTCTCACATCCGGACACGCCCCCCTGCAGGTGAGGCTGCATTGGTGGGCACTGGTCACACCACAATGATGGGCACAGGTGAAGCTGCATTGGTGGGCACTGGTCATGCTGCGTTGATGGGCACAGGTGAGGCTGCGTTGATGGACACAGGTTAGGCTGCATTGGTGGGCACAGGTTAGGTTGCATTGATGGGCATAGGTTAGGCTGCATTGATGGGCACGGGTGAGGCTGCATTGATGGGCACTGATAAAGTTGTTGTTAATATTTATTTGTGTAACTTAATTCTGCATAAAACATTTAAGTGCCATTTCATGAGAATTTATCAGGGTGTGTATAGGGGTGGGGCATGGTAGGGGATGGGTGGGGCAACTGATGGCGAGTAACCATTAAGGCCTAGCTAGTAGCTCAGGACTTGAAATTTTGAGCCCTGGTTATGGTATAGCTCCAGTGTCATGTTTCCAGATTCTGGATATAGTCTTAATAGGTCACCAAAGTCAGTTGCAGTGATATACGTTTCGCGGGATGTTCGTTTCAAAGAGCAGACTGAAAGAGCTGACGCAGTTTCTAACAGCTATAAACCAGCAGAGCCCGAGTTGTATAAAACAGGCTGTAAAGAGGAGATTGCTTGTGGTATTAGTAGATGATACCCAACAGTCTCCCTAAAGTGAGGGGGTCCATGTTATGTATATAAGTAGCAGCGGACTTGCGCTAATGCCTGTGCTTTACTTAAGCATTCTGGGGATCAATATATGGCACTGGAGCATGTGTTGCAAGGGAGACTAATGACAAGGACAGGGGTAAAAGTAGTTCGCTAAAAGAGCTTACCCTTTTTCATTGTCTGCTTGAAATCTCCATTGGTTTGAGGAGTGAAGTAAAGTTTCAGTGGGTAGGAGTGCTGTGTTAGGATCAGTCATCCTCTGGGGGAGCAGAAGGAACATCATGTTGTCTACATCGGTAAGGAGTAATGTTTAATCTGTGGCATGGTGTCCGCGAATCTGGGATGTTAGGAAACATCTCTTTCCAGGGATCCGGGACGGTGAATTCCTGGTACCATTCCGGGAACGGAATCAGTGGTATGTTTAATTGTTCAAAGAATTGTGGCAGATCCGCTTGGGTTTGTAGGTTTTGTAGTGTAAAAGGAGCGCACCTGAATTGTCACACATAGTCCATTTATATGGAATGTGCCTGTCTTGTAGCACTGACAGGATGGGTCGCAAGGCTCTCCTGCGGTTTAAAGTGATTTGGGAAAGGTCTTGGAAGACTTTTACCTTGGTACCATTGAAAGTGGTCACGGGCCCGAATGACAACTTCTTCTTTGAGCTTGTAATCCATGAAACAGCATATAATGCCCCTGGGTGGGTCGCCTTCTCTGCCCTGAGGACGCAGAGCTCTGTGGGCATGCTCAAATTCCACTGGGGTGTCTTGCGGCCTTTCCAGTAAGTTATTCACTAGGTTCTTCAAGGTGAGAGGGATCTGATAGTGCTCTACTGCCTCTGGTATGCCTCGGAAGCGCAGATTCCTCCGGCAGCCTCTGTTGTCTAGATCCTTAAGCTTACGCTGTATAGCAATGAGGTGATGATAGTATTGGGCACCATGTTGTTGGAGTTCTTTTATGTCCACCTCGTTGCTGCTAGCTGTTTTCTCTACCTCTCTCAGACATTCGGACACTCTGGGTAGGTCCTCGTTCAGCTCCAGGACTGCATTGGTCAGGGCATTTTTGATGTCCAACGCAATGAGTTGTAAATCTGTCATCTTGGGTACTTGCTGTATAAGTGATAGAACAGTCTCATTGTTGATCTTCTGCTTTGATCATTGTTGGGAGTTTGACTGCCTGCAAGACATGGCAGATGGTGAGACACATGATGTAGAGGCACGGAAGATCTCAGGTAGATTTCGCCCTAGTTGGGATTGGGGTGTCTTAGTGAAGGGCAGGGAGCGACCAATTTTTCCCATTGCTTCACTCAGAAGGTGCTAATGTGTAAAGTTTCCTCCCGCTGTGCCGGAGCTCCCTGTTTAAGCAGCCATCTTTGCTGTGAGCCAAACCACGCCCCCTGTTTTATTTTTTTTTATCCACAAATAGAGCTTTCTTTTTTGTGGTATTTGATCACCACTGGGTCTTTTTTATTTTTTTTGTGCTATACTGCACATGAAAAACGAGCATACATGTTGGAAAAAAAACCCAAAAACATACTTTGTACTTTCTGTTCTAAAACATATCCAATAAACATTTTTAAAAAATATAATTTCTTCATAAATTTTGGCCAAAATGTATTCTGCTACATGCCTTTGGTAAAAAAGAAATCCCAATAGGTGTATATAAATTGGTTTGCATGAAAGCTATAGCATCTACAAACCATGGGATACAGTATATACTGGCATTTTTAATTATTTATTTTTTTATACTAGTAATGGCGATGATCAGAGAATTATAGCAGGACGGCTGGCAATCTGACACAAACTGACACTTTGTGGGAACTGGCTAACTGCCACTGAAATTTCCAGGGACAGGAATACAGTGATCGGTGCTAATAATATACACTGATACTGTACTAATAGTATGAAAGTCTCCGTGCCACAGCTATATAAACTGATCTGCAGCTGCTGTTATAACCTCACCTAGGTGAGGGATTGGATAAGTGGATAGTAAGTAACAGCGCTTGCCAATGCACGTGTAGTGTGGTAGGTATGTGGAAATCCTCCCACTATACGCTCCTGGATATTATTATCAAGATATTATTGGTATGGTATATCTTGAGTGCCCCAATCCAATAATATAAAGTACAGTATCAATTTGTGTGCACAAGGTTAAAATTCCATTCTTTTAGTACTATAAAATATATCATCTATTCAAATCCAATTGAAATTAAGATTAAAGTGCAATAAAGTTCAATATACAGTGCATATTACATGCTCAAAGTGACTAAGTGTTTGTGCTCATGTAATATCAAATAATAAATGATGTAAAATATATAACACAATTAATAAAGTGCAATAGTGGATATCAAAATTTCGTATTCGTTGTGTTCAGTCCAGTATGATTTAAAATGACAAAAAGTCCAATATAGCCTGTATTCCAATACGAAAAGTGACTTGGTGCTATTGCATACTCTTCCCAATCAATGTTCCAAAAGTGCTTGTGCTCATGCCTTCACCTTGTGAAAATATAAGATAGGGATATCCTGCTTACTAGATCCTATTGACCCTCGCAGTCATACGACTTGGAGGAGTCAATACACGACTGCGGTCTGTCACCCGACCGTGGGTATACGTCCTTACACCGGTTCGTTCTCTGGCTTGACTGTTCTCTTGCTCCAGTATATAATATGGGGAGGGAGAAGAAAAACTCTCATTGCGCGTCTCCTCTTTAAAAAAGGGTTTATTGGCCAATACAGTCAACAACTGCACATGAACATGCAATGTTTTTCCTGTGGTCGCCGCGACTGAGATAATGTCGGCTTGCGTTCCAACAGGACGTTGCCCTGCGCACCCTGCGTTCCATCTGACACGTTTCGTCACTTCCGCAACGTCTTCAGAAGACGTCTTTTGTCATTTTAAATCATACTGGACTGAACACAACGAATATGACATTTTGATATCCACTATTGCACTTTATTAATTGTGTTATATATTTTACATCATTTATTATTTGATATTACATGAGCAGAAACAGCACTTAGTCACTTTCAGCACGTAATATGTACTGCATATTGAACTTTATTGCACTTTAATCTTAATTTCAATTGGATTTGAATAGATGATGTTATAGTACTAAAAGAATGGAATTTTAACCTTGTGCACACAAATGAATACTGTATTTTATATTATTGGATTGGGGCACTCAAGATATACCATATCAATAATATCTTGATAATAATATCCAGGAGAGTATAGTGGGAGGATTTCCACATACCTACCACACAACACGTGCATTGGCAAGCGCTGTTACTTACTATCCACTGATACTGTACTAATGACGCTGGCTGGGAAGGGGTTAACATCTGGGGCAATTAAAGGGTTAAATGTGCACCTTACAATGTTTACTATGTGTAATGTGTGCTGATTTTACTTAGCAATGTTCTGACTTTTATTTCCTGCTTTGCAGGGAAGAAAAAACTGCCAGAAGAGAGCTTTGTGTTGTTTACATACACAAAGCTCTCTCCTGTCACTCGTGCCCACAATTGATGGGTCCTGGCCATAAATCATTGGCTGGGAACCGCTGATTGCCATGTGCTGGAGCCAGTGATAGCGCAGGCAGGCGAGTGTGTGTGCGTCCCCTACCCAGAAATGCAGAATCACGTGTATATATACGTGATTCTGTGCAGCCGGCCCACACTGTAACAGTAAAACTACAGTGTAAAACTACAGTGATCATGGGAATCCTTTAACAGAACTCACTGCAGAAACAGGATTTTACAGTTCACAATACAGATGATTGCTCCAATATGCAAACGCCTACAGTGGATGACACAGAACCTTATTGATATGTGAGTTACTTACCACCCACCTTGATTACAGTGCTAATGAAAAGCAAGGTCCATAAAGACATGGATGAGTGAGTTTGGGGTGGAGGAACTTGACTGGCCTGCACAGAGTCCTGACCTCAACCCGATAGAACACCTTTGGGATGAAAAGGAGAGGAGACTGTGAGCCAGGCCTTCTCGTCCAACATCAGTACCTGACCTCACAAATGTGCTTTTGTTAGAATGGTCAAACATTCCCATAGATACACTCCTAAACCTTGTGGACAGCCTTCTCAAAAGAGTTGAAGCTGTTATAACTGCAAAGGATGGGCCAACTCAATTTTGAACTCTACGGACCAAGACTGGGATGCCATTAAATTTCATGTGTGTGTAAAGGCAGGCATCCCAATTCTTTTGACAATACAGTGTATGATTACAGTACTGTATATCAGCATAATAGTAGCTTATGGTCAGTAGTGATTTTCATAACCCTGATCCGCAGTATTTCATGGTCTTCTTATTATGTTTGCACCTAAAAGTCATTTTTCTATTTTGTATCTTGCTTTAGGTATGCTATGCTGCATCAGCTGTGGGATATCTTACAGGCAGGTAAGATTTATTAACCACATCAATACTGGGCATGAAAACCCCCTTCCTGTCCAGGCCTTTTTCAGCTTTCAGCGCTATCACACTTTGAATGACAATTACTCAGTCATGCAACACTGTACCCATATGAAATTTGCGTCCTTTTTTTCACACAAATAGAGCTTTCTTTTGGTGGTATTTAACCACTTCCCGCCCGGCACATTGACAAATGATGTCCGGGCGGGTGTTTCACTATCCTGACTGGACGTCTATTGATGTCCTCAGGATAATCCGCGATCGCGCGCCCCTGGGTTATTTATTTTTTGTGCTATAAATAAAAAAAATTTGAAAATTTTGTGAAAAAATGCATTTTCTTTGTTTCTGTCATAACATTTTGCAAATTAGTAATTTTTCTTCATAAATTTTGGCCACAATTTATACTGCTACATATCTTTGGTAAAAATAACCCAAATAAGTGTATATTATTTGGTCCTAGTGTAATGCTTTGTACACACGGGACGACGATCGTATACAACAGGTTGTACTAACGACCGTTATATGCGATATCGATCGTTCGTATGTGCGATTAGAACATCCGAACATATGACGGTCGTACAAGGGAGTTGTATGAGCAAACTAGAAAATTTGGTCGTACCAACAAGCGCTTATACGACCGTTGTATCGTGTGTACAGAGCAGTTGGTACAACAAGTTGTATTGTGCAAAACACGCATGCTCCGAAGTCAGGAACGGCCGGATGCTAATTACATGCACCTGAACGGTCTTTCTGTGCTCGTACGATCGTGTAGTGCAGTCAGTATTCAAGTTACATTATGCAACATACGATTTGCGACGATCGTACGCACGATCGTCGCCCCGTGTGTACGAGGCCTAAGTTATAGAGTCTACAAGCTATGGTGCCAATCATTGAGACCCTAACAAGCCAGGAGAGTACAAATACCCCCCAAATGACCCCTTTTTGGAAAGTAGACAGTCCAAGGTATTTAGTAAGAGGCATGGTGGATTTTTTGAAGTTGTAATTTTTTCCCACAATTCTTTGCCATATGAAAATTTTTTTTCACAAAATTGTCATATATTAACAGGTTATTTATCACACCCAGCATATGCATACCACAAATTACACCCCAAAACACATTCTGCTACTCCTCCTGAGTATGGCAATATCACATGTCTGAGATGTATTCTAGGGACATAAATTACACATATAATGTCATGACGACCTATCACATTTTTGAAGGCCCTGCAGCACCAGGACAATGGAATTGCCCACAAAATGACACCATTTTGGAAAGAAAACACCCCAACGTATAATCTACGATGCATAGTGAGTCTTTTGAACATGTCATTTTTTTCCAGTAGTTTTTAGAAAATGTGGGAAAAAATGAAAACGCATTTGTTTTACACAAAGTTGTCCATTTATATGATATTTCCAACACATAGCATTTACATAGCAAAAATAACACCCCAAAATACATTCTGCTACTCCTCCTGAGTATGGCAATACCACATGTGTGAGACTTTTACACAGCCTAGCCACATACAGAGGACCAACATTGAACTAGCACCTTCAGGCGTTCTACGAGCATAAATTACACATCTCATTTCTCAGCCACCTATTACACTTTTGAATGTCCTGGAGCAACAGGACAATGGAATTGCCCACAAAATGACCCCATTTTGGAAAGCAAACACTCCAACATATAATCTATGAGGCATAATGAGTCTTTTGAACATGTCATTTTTTTCCAGTAATTTTTGGAAAATGTGGTAAAAAAATGAAACCCCATTTTTTTTACACAAAGTTGTCCATTTATATGATATTTCCAACACATAGCATGTATGTAGTAAAAATGACACCCCAAAATACATTCTACTACTCCTCCTGAGTATGGCGCTACCACATGTGTAAGACTTTTACACAGCCTAGCCACATACAGAGGACCAACATTGAACTAGCACCTTCAGGCGTTCTACGAGCATAAATTACACATCTCATTTCTCAACCACCTACCTATTAAATTTTTGAAGGTCCTGGAGCACCCGGACAATGGAATTGCCCACAAAATGACCCCATTTTGGATAGCAAACACCCCAACATATAATCTATGAGGCATAATGAATCTTTTGAACATGTAATTTTTTTCCAGTCGTTTTTGGAAAATGTGGAAAAAAAATTAAAGCGCTTTTATTTTTACACAAAGTTGTCCATTTATATGATATTTCCAACACATAGCATGTACATAGCAAAATTGACACCCCAAAATACATTCTACTACTCTCCCTGAGTATGGCAATACCAAATGTGTGAGACTTTTACAGGTGATGTTTACTGATAGGTGAAGACGGTCTCTGACAGGTGATTGGTGATGGTCACTGATGGGTGACTGGTGGAGGTCACTGATGGGTGACAGGTGACTGGCGGTGGTCACTGATGGGTGTCGGGTGTCTGGCAGTGGTCACTGATGGGTGATAGGTTACTGGCAGTGGTCACTGATGGGTGACGGGTGACTGGCGGTGGTCAATGCTGGGTGACAGGTGACTGGCGGTGGTCACTGATGGGTGACGGGTGTCTGGCGCTGGTCACTGATGGGTGACAGGTGTCTGACGGTGGTCACTGATGGGTGACAGGTGACTGGTGGTGGTCACTGGTGGGTGACTGGCGGTGGTCACTGATGGGTGCTGGGTGTCTGGCGGTGGTCACTGATGGGTGTCTGGCGGTGGTCACTGATGGGTGCCGGGTGTCTGGCGTTGGTCACTGATGGGTGACGGATGTCTGGCGGTGGTCACTGATGGGTGACAGGTGTCTGGCGGTGGTCACTGATGGGTGACGGGTGTCTGGCAATGGTCACTCATGGGTGACGGGTGACTGGCGGTGGTCACTGATGGGTGACTGGCGGTGGTCACTGATGGTGACTGGCAGTGGTCACTGATGGGTGACTGGTGTCTGGTGGTGGTCACTAATTGGTGACTGGTGCACGGTCACTGATGGGTGATGGGTGACTGGCAGTGGTCACTGATGGGTGACAGGTGACAGGCCACAGGTGACTGGCGGGGGTCACTGATGGGCGACGGGTGACAAGCCAAGGTCAGTAACGGGTGACAGGCCATGATCAATGATGGGTGACAGGCCACGGTCACTGATGTGTGACGGGTGACACGCCACAGTCACTGATAAGTGACGGGTGACACACCACGGTCACTGATGGGTGACGGGTGACATGCTATGGTCATTGATGGGTGACACGCCTCGGTCACTGATGGGTGACATGCCACGGTCACTGATGGGTGACGGGTGACATGCCACAGTCACTGATGGGTGACACGCCACGGTCAGCGACGGGTGACATGCCACGGTCAGTGATGGGTGACAGTGACATGCCATGGTCAGTGACGGGTGACAGGCCACGGTCAGTGACGGGTGACACGCTACGGTCACTGATGGGTGACGGGTGACACCCCACGGTCACTGATGGTTGACATGCCACGGTCAGTGATGGGTGACACACCACGGTCACTGATGGGTGACAGGTGACATGCTATGGTCATTGATGGGTGACACGCCACGGTCACTGATGGGTGACATGCCACGGTCACTGATGGGTGACGGGTGACATGCCACAGTCACTGATGGGTGACACGCCACGGTCAGCGACGGGTGACATGCCACGGTCAGTGATGGGTGACAGTGACATGCCATGGTCAGTGACGGGTGACAGGCCACGGTCAGTGACGGGTGACACGCTACGGTCACTGATGGGTGACGGGTGACACCCCACGGTCACTGATGGTTGACATGCCACGGTCAGTGATGGGTGACACACCACGGTCACTGATGGGTGACAGGTGACATGCTATGGTCATTGATGGGTGACACGCCACGGTCACTGATGGGTGACATGCCACGGTCACTGATGGGTGACGGGTGACATGCCACAGTCACTGATGGGTGACACGCCACGGTCAGCGACGGGTGACATGCCACGGTCAGTGATGGGTGACGGGTGACATGCCATGGTCAGTGACGGGTGACAGGCCACGGTCAGTGACGGGTGACACGCTACAGTCACTGATGGGTGACGGGTGACACCCCACGGTCACTGATGGGTGACATGCCACGGTCAGTGATGGGTGACAGGCCACGGTCAGTGATGGGTGACACGCCATAGTCACTGATGGGTGACGGGTGAAACGCCACGGTCACTGATGGGTGACGGGTGACAGGTGCACTTTATGATGACAGGTGCACTTTATGGGGGCAGATGGGGTGACTGTTGGGTGACAGGTGCATTGGGGGGGCAGGGGTGAAGTGACAGGGTGTGTTTGTGCTTTACAGATCAGTAACTCACTGATCCCAGCTCTTCTCTCCTCACACTTGAAACTGTGTGAGGAGAGAAGAGCTGGTAACAGTGAGTTACCGCTCTGCTTACATTTACATGTGATTGGCTGTGAGTAGATCACAGCCGATCACAAGGTAAGTGATACCAATGTCGGTGACAGGCAGTGTTCCCTGGGAACACGCCACCACCGACGTGCACGCGCAGCGCACTCCCGATCGCGCGCATGTGCCGTGCAAATGGGGGCAGTACCATTTGTGATCAGCCGTGACTTTGTCACGGCCAATCACGTGGTAAACAGCCGTGCCCAATGGCTGTTCACCCCCCATCGGTGATGTGGTGTGTCCCGAGGACACGCCGCCACCCACAGAGCCGTGATGCGCCTTCCCGATCGCACGCAATCCCAGCTTAAAGGGGCAACGTCATATGACGTCCACCCGGAACGAGAGCCGTACCGCTCATTTGACGGTGGGTGGATGGCAAGTGGTTAAACTAACTTTTGTTAAGGTTAAAATGTAAACAACAAATTAGTATTTCATATTTACTACTTGCTAGTAGCAGGTGGAATATTCCATCAGACTCGCACTTGTAATAAATAGTCGTTGAATAAAGGTTTTTTTTTTTCAGACTTGCCATTTGCCTTGTGGCGCCTGGACCCGGTCCCATTAATACCCTCAGTGGGATGGCAAATTCTAATATGAACTGCTGGTAATCTGTTTTACAGTTCACTTATCTTCTAACACCCAGAATATTCAGATAATCGATCATGATAATAATGATCATTATAACATAGAACACATAGTTGGGATTTGGATCATTGTTATTTGTTTAAAGCCCCCCGCCCTCAGTCAAATCTTTGTTTGATTTGGATTGAATATGTAAGGGTTATAGCCTCTGTCAGAATTGATTGCTGTCTGCGTCTCCGCTGGGAATATATACCCTCCTTTCCAGTCCCAGTGGCCACACAGGAAGTGTGTAAACACCTGACAGAGGTTCTGTCTCTTCTCTACTGTTGTCTCTGCTCCCAGGTGACAACACAATAGGGTAAATCTTCCTAATGAGGTCAAAGATAATAATAAAAACAGAAGATCTAATAACATTTTGACTGGAGTTCTTTTAAAGAGATTTATCAATAAGGTGTTTAAAATGACTGTAAAGCTTTAATTTTTTTTTCAATAAAATAATAAACATGTTATACTTACCTGCTCTGTGCAGTGGTTTTGCACAGAGTGGCCTGGATCCTCCAGCATGCTATGGGGGCACCCGAGCCAAGCCGCCGCTCTGTGTCCATTCACACATGGAGCTGCGGCTCAGCCCTGCCCCTCTGTCTCCTGATTGGCTCACTGGATGTGATTGACAGCAGCGCGAGCCATTGGCCAATAGCCAATCAAGAGTGTGAGTCCTCGGAGAGGCAAGGCTCTCGTGGACATCGCTGGATTGAGAGCTGGCTCAGGTAAGCATTTGGGGGGCTGCTGCACACAGTATAGAATGCATGAAGGTAAAAAAAACTTGTGCCTTTACAACAGCTTTAACTCCTGCCAACTCACAAAGTGTGTGTGTGTTGTGATCTACCACCTGCAGCTTATAATGTGATAAGCATTGGTTAAATTATGAATTTTTTAAAGGTGTTCAAATAGATGGGGGTGTTAGCTGCCCTGACTGCAGTGCTTTCATGAGGTGGGAAGGGGCTATGCTTGTGATCAACCAGAACAGTCTGATAGGAGAGTGAAAACAGCAGCAGCAATGTAATCACTATCAATGGGTTGAGCTGTCAGAGCAGGCAGGCAGTGGCAGCTTATTAGGTAGAGCAGTCCTAGGGAAGGTGAGGCTCTCCCGGGGGGCAGGACCAGACTCAGTAAAGCCGTAGATCAGCGTCTTTGTTTTTTGCATACTAATCAGGCTCATGTTTGAGGTAGATGTCTCCCCCTCCCCAATCTGCACATCATTGCAGGGATCTGTGTGGCTCAGTCTGGCATTGTCCTGCGTGCCTAGAACCCCTCTCCAACAGGAGAATGTGGCATGGTATGCTTCACTCAGTGCTGAGGGAGCTGTGCTCTGGGGACATTCTCTGTGGGAGTGTTCTCCGGGGGCAGTCTCTGTGGAAGCGTTCTCCAGGGCAGTCTCTGTGGGAGCATTCTCTGGGGGCAGTCTCTGTGGGAGCATTCTCCGGGGGCAATCTCTGTGGGAGCGTTCTCCTTTGGCAGCCTCTGTGGGAGCGTTCTCCAGGGGCAGCCTCTGTGGGAGCATTTCCCTGGGGGCAGCCTCTGTGGGAGTGTTCCCCCGGGGGAAGCCTCTGTGGGAGGCCTTCTCTGGGGGCAGTTTCTGTGGGAGCGTCCCATAATGCATACAAATCATGGGGAAATGCCGCCCGCTGATTGGCAAAAGCATGCACATGCCCTGCATGCTTTGGCCAATCGTAGCACACTCTTCTGTCAGAGCCATGGTTGGCCAAAAGCAGGGTGCCTTTGGCCAATCATGGATCAGGGGTTTCAGTCCACGCCCCATACTATATAAGGCCGCTTGAACAGTGGCTCTATGTAGTGTGTGTGTGTGTGTGTAACATGGAGAGAGCTAGTTTAGCTAGTGGCGTGTAGGCAGTTCAGTGTAGCGATACTAGGTAGATAGTGCGATCTGTATACAGTTAGTGCAGGCAGTGTAGACCATATACAGGCAGTGCAGGCAGTGTAAGAATGTATATATACAGGGCTCCTGATAGAAATCATGGGGCCCCGTACAGACCATCACTAAAAATACAATAAAACTATTAGCAGACAAAAATACAACATAAGCCTTGGAATCCCTGCTAAATCTAAAAGATAAAACTGAGTTAATAAATAAAAATGAAGATGAGATTAAAAAAAAATATACAGGCTCTGGGATCAGAGGGACAGAGGGAGAGAAAAAAAAGTTAAGCTCCATGCATCCAATATCCCATTGGTTTTCAGTGTCTTGAGCTGCATATGTTGGCTGAAACTTTTGCATTTGAAAACAACTTGTACCTCTTTACAAAGTACCGTCTGTATAAGTAGCACTAACATCACTTTGCCCCGATCCTATGGGCTGTATGTAACTTCACTGTAAGAAGAACACAGACTGTTGACTTTTATGCTATACCTGGATGTGCGGTACTTTCCATGATGGTAGCATCACAATTGCATTGCCCTGCGTATGTGAACTGTATATGAACTGTAATTTACGTAGCTTATGCATTACTCACATAAGTGGAATTAAAACTATATTTACTTACTCACCCCATATTTCACCTCCAAGTTATATTTTAAAGGGGACTTTATAGCACACAGGGTGTCGTATGGCTGGATACAGCCTTTACATCGCTCGCCCGGTGTATGGGGCCTTTTTCTGGTCTACCCTAATACTATCCACTCCCGCTGCGGGGCTGTGTTATCCGGGATCGGAAAGGTAGCACTTGCAACCCTGGGTGGCGGCGCAGCTACAATTTTGGAAAAAGTGCAATATGTGCTTTTGGACTGTACCACACAGGGATAAGCTGTGCGAGGTTGAGCAGGCATAAGTTACATCGCATAGGCTACAGTTTACCATCCCTAGCTTACATTTTGAGGAATTTTACCAAATCCACAAGGCTTAAAGGTAACAGTCTCTTCTTTTGCCACATTTAATGCTGTTCTTTGAGCAGTTATAATAACCCACTGGGCCGCATGGACAACTCAGAGGAATTATATTGCATCTGTAAATGAGTGGACAAGGGTCTGATACTGTGTAATATCAGCCCCCAATTAGTTCTTTGGGCCAGATATATAGACGACGTCCTCCTCCTATGGGAAGGCTCTGAGGAATCCCTTTCTGACTTTATTTTGGAACTCAATCAAAATGATAGAGGGATTGAGCTGAAACATGAGGCCACTCAAGGTTTTATTTCAGTCTTTCCCTAAGGAGTCTCGGAAGGGTATCCTCCTCCTGCAGCAGATATATAGACCGGGTTTCTTGATTAACCCCCGACTATAATGTGTCATAGTCTGGGAACAGGTGAGTAAATGTCTACGTTATATTAAGGAGACTCAACAGGTACGCCGGGTCACCCAATAATATTGACGAGTTTCTTGTCGTAATTTACACCGTTTTCTTCTCTGACAATGGAAATTCGGAACACCTAAACCATTTTAAGGAGTTTTACATTCGATCCCTACCATTTGACATCGGATACGCTACATTGAATACGGACGAGTTGGAGCGTGTCGAATAGGGACACACCAT
>BLSH010363154.1:260386-273619 GCA_018402905.1 Glandirana rugosa | reverse complement strand
CCTAAACGAGATTACGCTATGAGACTTTTATCCTTCTATGGTACCATCATGGTGAGATGTATATGAATGAGCATTCCAGCCGGAAGGAAGGCTGTTTACCTTGAGTAACCTGACCATTGGGAAGAGAGGACCTCCTTAATGAGAGACCCCGCAGAGGGTTATTTTCTGCCAGCCTACTAGACTTGCTAGCGATAGTAAGTCCATAACCCATGGTAAGGGTACCCTTTTTATCCACATAGAGGTGTGTTTATCTTTCGGTGGCGGTCTCATCACCTCTTTGATGTGCTTGAAAGAGGAATCGGCACTTGATATTTGTTTTACACTTCACGGTGTTCATTTGGATTTTGGATTGTTTTCTTTCTGGAATCACCTATCAACGTATAAGATATATGTTTGAATATATGAGGACTTTCAACTGACTTTTATTATTTAAATTAATTTATTTGGACTTGATTTGCTTCAGCCAGATATTAATTAACCTTTCACTTTTTAGCGCAACTGTTTATATTTATTATGTGTAATATAGCTTGCAGGAAATTCATGTCCATCTAGTCAGTGTCTTAACGATTCCCACAAATAGTTGAGGGTTTGAAGGCAGACGGTAGCACTAGAGTTAAAATAATTACAACTCATCATGGTTAAAAAGAAAAGGGAAGAGGCGTTGCCACAAGAAACCCCTGGTGCTCAAAAACCTGCCAAGGATAAAACAAAAACAGTGGGGAGATGAAACGTAGATTGCATCAACTAGAGATAACCTATGCACTACTATATCCAGCAAGACTAAAGATCACAGCATTGGGTGGAACTCAGTATTTTGATACCCCAGAGAGGGTGGGAAAATGGCTGGAAGACAAGACAATAAAGAGAGACTGCAAATAGATAAAGGGGGAACATAGAATAGCCACTGGAATATGATCCCCCCCCCTTTTTTTTTTTGGATTTAGGACAGGAAGCCACACAAAGGAATGAAGGAAGGTGAAAGTGTGTGGGATTGGGTAATTTTGTAAATTTTGGTTTGACTTTTTTTGTTTTTTTTGAGGGGTGGGGGGAGGACTGAGAGGTTGGTGGGGTGTTTTGAGAGGATGTGGTTCACTCGAGTCAGGAGAGGTTACACAAAGGGCCCCTAGGGGTAGCCTAGGGGCTACCTGAATAGCCTGAATAGGTTTGAGATAGGGGGGTGGGTGGGTTGGAAAGGGAAATGGGTGTGAGTCGAAAGGAGGGGATGCAAGTGTGGTATGAAGCAAAGCATTAAGTTACACATGGTGGCATTGACACATATAGGATCACAGTGTGAATTTGGTCTGCAGCGTGTGCTTTATGGTATACAATTAATTAACGCACACAGAATATTTACACATAAAATAGGAAGTTGGGGTATAATCTGCTTTTGCCTTGGGCTGTATAGCTTGGTGCCTTTTGAGGATAAAATAGGGGATTATTGGATCCTGTGTTCATTCTTTTCTTTTTTCGTTTTTTCCTTTTTGTTTTTCTTTTTCCCTTCTTTTGGTGGTACAGATAACTGGCCTTTACTATGTATCTATCCCCTCGTAATGCAGTCCAGTAGGTTTAGAATTGGCAACTTGGAACCTTAGGGGTATGGGTAATGTGGTAAAGAGGTGCACAGTCTTCTCCTATATTTATAAGAACACACATAGGGTCAGGGTACTCAGTCTGCAGGAAACGCACTTTACTAGGGAGGCCATCTCCCATTTGGGAGACAGGAGATTTCAAAAATATTATCATTCAGTGCATACCTCTTACTCAAGGGGAGTTGGCATTTTTGTTAAAAGTGATGTGGCTTTTTCCTGCAGACAGAGGAGGTTCGACTCAAGTGGTCGTTACGTCTTCTTACATTGTCTGATAGAAAATAGGGAGATTGTGTTAGCTAATATATATATATTCCCCCAACATTTAATGCTGAGATCCTATATGAGCTACTAGAATTTACATTAGATAAACCCCAAATTCCTGTAATAATGGTGGGAGATTTTAACATGGTACTTGACGAGCACAGGGACAGACCCCCCCCCCCCGCCCCGAGGAAAAAGGGAGCAGGATATCTGGAGGAAACAAAATCCTGAAAAGTGGCAATTTTCCTGTTCATCCGGCTCATATGCCACATTATCCAGGATTGACTAAGCGTTAGTGAGTGAGGACGTGGCCCATTTAATTAACAACGTCCTTTATTTGCCCAGGGGTTTGTCGGACCATTCTCCTCTCTTGCTCTCAGTGGATATGGAAGTGTATGGTGGTAAAAAGGACTGGAAGCTGGGCACATATTGGCTGGAGTTAATAGATAACCCAGAGGGCATACTGGCAGCATTGGAGGAATTATGTGAACACAAATACGGGTACGGCCTCGGTGGGGTCAATTTGGGATACTCTAAAAGCATTTTTACGGGGTATATTAATACAACGTGTGGCTAGACTTACGAAGGAGTCCAAAAGGTGGGAGGATACCGTCAGGTTGGAGGTTGAGAGGGCAGAAAATCAATAAATTGCAGACCCCACAAAGGATACATATAGAACCCTAGCCAATAGGCAACAAATGTATAGGTCAGTGCTGTTGAGAAGAGAGGAAAATAAGAGGCTATCTCAAAGGCAAAAGTCCTTTGTAGAGGGCGAAAATATGGGGAGGGCTTTGGCCTTCCTGATTAAGAATAACTCCTCCACTAAGGCCGTACCAATTATACCTCACACATGCTGGGGATTATAAAAGTATTTAAAGAATATTATGAAAAATTGTATGAAGCTCAAAAGAGAGAAAAGGATGATAAAATGGAAGAATTTCTGAGTAAATTAGGGTTACCTACCCTCTCAGAGAGGGATAGGGAAATGTTGGAGGCACCCATAACTTTGGAGGAGAGGCAAGCTGCTGTGGGATCAATGGCATCCTAGAAATCTCCCGGCCCGGACGGGTTCCCCATTAAGGTGTATAAGCCTTTCGGGAAAATATTGCTGCCAGAGCTTTTGAAAATGGTGCATTGGGCAGTAGACAGGGGGGAACTGCCCCCCTCAATGAGGGAGGCTACGATAATAGTTTTACACAAGGAGGGGAAAGACACGCTAGAGACGTCCTCATATTGGCCGATATCTCTACTATGTACAGATATTAAAATACTCGCAAAGGTTTTGGCTGCTAGACTGAATAAGGTTATCCAGAAACTCATACACCCGGATCAATCCGGGTTCATTCCCAATAGATCTACTAGCATCAACATCAGGAGGGTATTTTTAAACATACAGATCCAAGCTGCGAATGCAGGCTCAAGAGCTGTTTTATCCCTGGATGCCATTAAAGCATTCAACAGCCTGGATTGGGGATACCTTTCCTGGAAGTGTTTTGCTTTGGCCCTTCCTTTTTGGGTGGGTCAAGACACTCTACAAGTCTCTACAAAGACCCTACAAGTCTCTACAAAGACCCTAAAGCCAAGGTGCAGGTCAATGAGGTGTGCTCAGAGGGGTTCCTGTTGGCAAGGGGCCCATTGTCACCCCTGCTCTATGCCCTTGCAATAGAGCCCTTGGCAGCAGCAATCAGGTCATCCACAAAAGTGAGTGGGTTCCAGAGAACCTTTGGAGAAGAAAGAGTCACGTTATATTCTATTATTTTTGGGGGATACCCAGACCTCACTTTCACCTGCAATACAAATAGTTCAGGAGTTCGGAGCCTTTTCCGGCCTGAACATTAACTGGGAGAAGTCGTTTTTAATGCTGGTTGACCCACTTAGTACCCAACTACCGACCATGATCCCCAACCTAATGGGGGTTGAAAGAATGCAATATTTGGGAATCATATTTTCAAGAGACCCGAAGGATTTTTAACAGACAATCTGACACCACTACTGAACAAATTTAAGAGTAAAGGCGCTTCCCTCTCTCAACGGCAGGGAGATGCAATTTGATCCGGATGGTGTGGCCACCGCAGTTATTGTATATCCTCCACAACTCCCCAGTTTAGATACACAAGAAGTGGTTCCAAAGAATTGACACCCTGTTTAGGGAACTGATTTGGAGGGGGGGGGGGGAGCCAGGATCCATCTGGGTACTCTCCAGCTTCAACCAAATGAGGGGGGGTGGCTCTTCCCCACCCCAGGAATTACTACTTAGCGGCGCAGCTTTAGCAATTGGTAGGCAGCGGAGTGGGGGGGGGGGCAGGATGTTAACGGTCGCCTCATGCTGGAATACACCTCGCATGAGTCGATCGTTGAGGCCTTAGAGGCCAATTCCTTTACCCCCAGAACCCCAACGTTAACATTGGCCGGAAAGGTCTGGTCGTCAGTTAAATGACAAATGGGGTATAGAGGCCTCTCAGAATATTCGCCCTTATGGGATAACAACCACCTAACAGAATTTTATGAAATAGGGACATTCAGGGAGTGGACGATTTGGGGTATAGTTCATATCACACAGTTGTACGAGAACATTCACATTAAGTCATTTACAAACTTGAGAGAGGAATACGGGATCTTGAAATACTCCTTCTACATATACCTACAGATTAGGCATGCCTTGAAGTCACAGTATAAGAACTTAAAGGTAGAGGTGGTACAGGCGATAAAGCCAACCGCTGCAAAGGTTTTGATTTCTAGCCTGTATGCAAGTCTGGGTAGGAGTGATGGGGAAAACAGCAAGGTACTTAAAGTTAAAGAAAAATGAGAAAGGGATATAGGTTTAATAACCGCGGAACAGTGGGAGAATTTCCTCAGCACTTGTTTACAGGTGTCAATGGCCCCTTCTCAGAGAATGTCACATCTGTTCCTGCTACACAGAGTTTACTACACTCCTCAAAAATTATTTATTTTTGGGCAAAGGAAAAATAACTGCCCTAGATGTCGAAACACAGGGGATCTTGTGCATATGCTATAGCGGGGCTCAAAAATACATAGTTATTGGGAGGGCGTAGTCGAGATTATCAATACGACCTTTAGGGACTCGCTAGAGATGGACATACGACATTGTGTACTGAGTGGCATGATGGGTAAGGAGACTTTGGGGACTGAGCTGTCTGCCACTCTGGGCTGCCTATTCCAGGCAAAGAGGTTGATAGCTCAGAGGTGGCAGTCTGCGTCACCCCCAACTGTAGACGAATGGACAAAAGCAGTAGAGGAGACAATATAGAAAGCGAGAGGGGTGTTCATAAACAGAGCCAACTTTAGTAATTTTGTAAAGAAATGGGGGCATTGGTTAGATAGTAGGGGTTATCCCCCTTAGGTCATAATGCCACCAGAAGGCTATACAGTATGTGGTAAAGAAACAGCGTCCAGCAGAATGGATGGTGTATGGTTGGGTTGAGTGCCACCAGGGTGTGGAGTACGAGTCCGTTAAGGGAAGTAAAAAAAAAAAAAAAAGGGATATAGGGGAAGTATGGGTAAGTGGATTGGGTATGTGTCACTCTGTTTCATGCAACTGTTTAATTATTTGTAAATGCAAAGAAAATTTAATAAAGATTACATTAAAGAAAAAACTTTAAAAGAAAAGGTTTGCATTTTGGTTAATGTTTTGTGGGTGTCAGCCCCACACCGTATAGTGAGGAAACTATACTGTTTAGCTTAGCGCCAGACGGCAAGGCCTTTTTTTCTGTTTCGTTTGTTTTTAACCTGCAAATCTTTTAAAAACAAAGAAAGTTGCCTGCACGATGACTATTTTCCTCCGGTAAGTTGATACCCACGAGCTAATCTCCAACACATAGTGAAGTTCAGCAGGCATCGTTCCAAGATGGAGGAAATGTTGAAGGCCCTGTTACAAGCCAATGCAGCTCAGCGGGAAACCAACTGCCAGATCGCAGAGGCCACTGCAACTCAGCGAGAGGACAGTCGCCAGGCTATCGCAGCACAACAAGCGGCTCAACAGGAGATGAACTGACAGTTTGCGGAGGCCCTGTTGGAGTTAAAAAAGGGGCCCGCACCTCCGGTGAGAGTCAAACCAAAGTTGGTATGCAGAAGATGACACCTGCAGATGATGTGGAGGCGTATCTCACGATGTTTGAAAGAGTCATTCTTCGTGAAGGATGACCAAAAGAACAATGGACGGGACTGTTAGCACCATTCTTGACCGGTGAACCCCAAAAAGCCTACTTTGATCTGGAACCAGATATGGCCCTATGAGACCCTAAAGGCAGAGATATTCGCATGCCTAGGGATCACCATGGCAGTCCGAGCGCAACAGGTGCATCAGTGGACCTACCGCACCGACAAGCCACCCTGCTCGCAGATGCTCCACCTTACCAGGAAGTGGCTACAGACGGAGACTTTGCCAGGTCCCCAAATTGTGGAGCGCGTGGTCATGGACCACTATCTTCGTGCGCTCCCTTCTGCTTTGAGGAAGTGGGTCAGTCATTGGGACCACAAAACCACCAACGAACTTGTGGACCTCGTGGAGAGATACACTGCAGCTAAGGACTTGTTGCACCCATCTGCGCCTGTATCTAGGGGTGAAAGATCGCCCAGCGGACACGGTAAGACTGTATCAGGGTTCAGGGGCATGGGGAAATTTGATAAGACTGCTACGGTTAAAGAGACTGTGGGCTCTAGACCTGGAGACTGGCCAAAGAAGCCAGGAAGGTCTTGGGGACCCTGGAAAGGACTGGGTATAGAGCATATACAGTATTACTGATGCCATGCATAGGGCCATATTGCTACCAATTGTCCCCTGAATGATGAACCCATGCAATATGATTATACTTATGTGAATAAACTCCTTTCTCTTTTTGCACAGGTCGCATATACAGCAACATGTTCAAATCGCATGGAGAGGTAAATGTGTGTGATTTTTTGTTGATGGAAAGCCAGTCACTGCCCTGCTTGACTCTGGTAGTGTGGCAACATTGGTAAAAAGCAATTGTGTAAATCCTGCAAGATTACACCCTAGCACTGTCCGGGTTATTTGCATCCATGGGGACACTCGTGACCCAGATGGCGGTGGTTGAGGTTGACACCCCTTGGGACAGTGTGACTCATTCAGTGCCTTCACTGCTATATGATGCCCTATAGGGCAGGGATTTTCCCCATTTTTGGAGGTTATGGTAAGGCACAGGGAGGCTGGAGGATAGAGCTCCCCCCTGCTGCAGAAGCACGGAACTCTCACCCAACCCTTGTTGCCAAATGGAAGGGGAGACTGGTGGCAGGACCAAGGAAGGAGGAGACCCTCTTCCTTTTCCTGTACTGGCTGGGGAGCCTGAGGAGCTGGAAGATAGCTCCCAGCTGGGGGCTAATGACCCAGAAAATGTCTCTGACCCTGACTGTGAGAGTGAACAGAATGTAGTACCTGACTTAGAGGTCCGGAGAGAGGACTTCTGTACAGTGCAACTATGGGATGTCACTCTCCTTAGAGCCAGAGAAAACGTGAAGGTGATGGATGTGGAACCTGTGGACCCTAATTGGGAGTGTCTTTTCCCTACATGGCTCTTAAAAATAATTTGATGTATCAGGTGGTGAAACGAGGGGAGGACGAGGTGGAACAGCTAGTGGTTCCCAAACCCTTTTGCAGGATGGTGCTAGATCTAGCCCATGGACATGTAATGGGGGGGCATCTGGGTATGGATAAGACCAGGGAGAGACTAACCCAGAGATTCTTCTGGACTGAGTTGCCTGCAGATGTCAGAGAGTATTGTGAATCATGCCCTGAATGTCAGATGAGGGCCCCATCTTCCCTTTTTTTTTGTCCCCTTGTCCCACTTTCCATAATTGAACTGCCATTTGTGCAAATTGGCATGGATCTCATGGGACCAGTAGTAAAATCTGCCTGGGGACACCAGCACATCCTGGTGATCCTGGGCTATGCGACTCGCTATCCTGAAGCCATACCCTTGTGGAACACCTCCACTAAGCTATTGCCAAGGAGCTGGTCCAGGGGTTTAGTCAGGTGGGGATCCCTAAAGAGGTCTTAACGGATCAGGGCAACCCATTTATGTCCTGTGTAACCAAGGAATTGTGCAGGTTGTATAAAATCTCCCATCTCCGTACCTCGGTCTACCACCCCCAAAGAGATGGACTTGTGGAGAGGTTTAATAAAACGCTCAAAAGCATGTTGAAAAAAGTAGTGGAAAAAGATGGACTTAAATAATCAACAGGTAGACTTAAATAATCAGAAAGAGATCTCACTTGAGCTCTGGCCTGAACCTCAGAGAGGGATCTGAGGGAGCTCTGTGTCTGTTGGGACTTTAAGGCCCCATACACACAGGCGTTTCAACAATGTCCTGTTAAGCTAGTAGCGTCGCCAGGCAATGTCAGGAAAAAAGCGGCGTTAAAAAAAGCAATTTTCTAAGCATTTTGCATTGGCGTCAATGTGCGTTTTTGCGTGTCAGCGCTAACAAGCTTTTTTTTATAAAAAATACATCCCTATACAATTTTCCACTCCCAAATTACCCACAATGCCAAGGAAAAGTAATAAAAAAATGTTAGAGAACATGTGACAATGCCATTTTGGTTGGAGAGAGCAATTGTGAGTTTGTAGGAGTTTTCTCTCTGAGTTTTTGGTGTTTTTTTGCGTTTTTTTTTTTTTTTTTAGATTTGCTCATGGATCCTGTCATGCAGAAAGTTGATGAGGCAATTCTGCTGATTCTCTTGCAGAGGGTGCGGAGAAGGTGAGAGTTGGAGGAGGAGAGAAGCAGCAGGAGACGTCAATTCTGGATACACCCTATGGTATCCCAGCAGCAGGCGGTGGGGTACCTCGCCGAACTGCATGTACATCCAGAAAAATTCATCAACTTTACTTGGATGTCCATGACGGTGTTGAATGAGCTATTGGAGAGGCTCAGGCCCAGGCTGGTGAGGATGGACACTGTAATGTGGCGCTCTGTGTCACCTGAGGAACGGCTGCTGGTGACACTTAGGTAAGTCTGATTTTATTAATGAGTACACATTAGGGGTGGGGGTAGGGGTTAAGGGGGGTAGGGTATAGGGTAGAGTTAGGGGTTATGGTGAGGGATAGGGGATAGGGGTTAGGGGACAGTTTAAGGTTAGGGTTCGTCATAGGGGTTGGTAGGGGATAGGTTTAATGGGTGGTATAGGCTTTGTGCATGAAAATAATTGTACATTTTTTTTTTTTTTTTAAGGTTTCTGGCCACAGGTCACAATTTATAACTCTGTACCATTATTTTCTCCTCTGCGTCGTAACAGTGTCCCAAATTACCAGAGAAACATGTGTGGCTATTTGGGAGGAGCTTCATGGGGTGGTAATGCCAGAGCCCACCGAAGACATTTGGGAATCGGTCATTGATGGTTTTTGGGAAAAAACCCGATTCCATAATTGCATAGGTGCCCTAGATGGGAAACACATCAGGGTGAAGAAGCCTCCCCACTCCGGATGCTCATATTTTCATTATAAAAAATACTTTTCGGTGGTCCTACTGGCATTGGCTGATGTGAATCCAAAACTCCTGGCTGTGGATGTCAGAGCTTATGGCAGCCAAGACGATGCTTGAATTTTCTGCGAGTCGGCTTTTGGACGCCGGCTGCATGAGGGATGACTGAACATACCACCCAGCAGACCTCTACCCTGCACCTAGGAGCCCTACTTGCCACTGGTCATGGTCGCTGATGAGGCTTTTGGACTGGCCGAAAACCTAATGAGGCCATACAGTGGCTATGGCCTCAGCAATGACAAAAATATTTTTAACTACAGGCTCAGCCAAGCACGCCGTGTTGTTGAGTGTGTTTTTGGAGTCTGCACAGCCAAATGGAGGGTATTGCTGTCCTGCATGCAGCTGAATGTGGACAATGCAATCAAAGCTGCGTGCTGCACAACTATCTACGAAACAGTGACACAAGCAATGTGGAACCGGAACCCACTCCCCAGAGTCAACGACTCCAATTCATGGACTTGCGATCAACGGCACATGTCATGATCATCCGCAACCAATTTACTGCTTTTACTGTTTCACCAGATGGAAAGGTGTCATGGCAAGATGATTACGTATAAAAACAATAATAGGAATGTTCATTAATGACCTTTGGTGTCTGTCTTCTATATGTTTTCAATAAAGCGCATCTGATTCATGTTAATCCATTGTTTGTCAATTTTTTTTATATTTTTCCTCTAGTCCTTTTCATTCTGACTGGGACAAATGCATGCTAAGGCCTTTTTTGACCTTAGCATGTGTTTGTCCCAGTCAGAATGAAAAATACTCCTTTTCATTCTGACTAGGACAAACGCATGCTAAGGCCAAAAAAGGCCTTAGCATGCTTTTGTCCCAGTCAGAATAAAAAATACTCCTTTTCATTCTGACTGGGACAAACGCATGCTAATGCCTTTTCTGACCTTAGCATGCGTTTGTCCCAGTCAGAATGAAAAATACTCTTTAACATGCATTTGTTCCAAGCAGAGTGCTGTTGTAGTACCTATACAAATAAAGACAATCAGACATAATTACTTTTGAAAAATAATATATTTATTTCACAAATGGTGATAAGTTGGGGATCTCTGCTCACCGGGGGAATTGGGGATTGGGGATGAGGGTAATGTTGGAGATAGGGTACATGGCCAAATTGGTAGGAGGAGGACGGTGGGCATTCGGGGTAGTGGATGAATGGAGATGGGGTCTGGGGCATGGCAGGCAGGCCGGCTGGGCATGGCAGGCAGTGGCTGATGTTGAGGAGGAGGAGGCTGATATACAGAGGGGGGTGCTATAACTGTTGAGGTCTCAGAGGCCATTGGGGGATCCTGTGAAGCAGTGCATGGATCCAATGGTGTTGGGCCACCACTTAATTTGGCCTGCCTATAATCCTTTGCTATATTGTAAATTCGATCCATGCACTGCCTCAACTGTTCTCCCCCAATTTCCTCCAGAACGTGGTATAAGGTACGGCAGAAGCAGGCGTGTATGTTATTAGGATCCAAAAATGTATCCATACTCCGCCGCTCCTGCTGTATCTCCTGCAGCAGTCCTAGCACCTGTTCCTCACTTTAACCAAGGCCACCCCTGCTCTGCTGTTGAATAGACCCATGGCCACTGCCACAACCAAGCACCCCCCCCCCCCCGTGCTCTGGAATAGCATGGTTCACGGAGTCCTGAAATAGGACAAAAATGTTATGATTAGTAGGTGGATAGACAGACATTGCAATAGACAGTCAGACATAACAGATGGAAAGTTACCTCTGGTATTGCCTCCTACACAACGTTGGATGCATGGGGAGATGCTTGGTCAGTGCAGTCTACGGCAGTGGGGGATTGGCTCGCCGCCATGGATTGGGTCCCCGTCGCCTCTTCCGGCGCCTCCTCCTGTCTCTCCACAACGTTGGATGTGGTCATGCAGCGAATAAATAAAAGTTAGGTATATCACAATACATTTTTAAAACGCATGCACAGCAATCCGCAGAGGGAAAAAAAAAGAATAAAAAAGCATGTACAGCACTGCACAGCGGGAAAATTAAACAATTATAAACATTTTTATCATGCACTGCAATACACAGGGGTAAAAACAAGGTAATTAATAAATAAAGACTTACTCTCTGTTGCTCCTTAGCATATATTGCCGTAAAAAGTCAAGGTTGTTGTGGTGTAAATATTTTGTTTCTTTTTTGTTTTTTGGGTGCTGGTGCCGCAGACTTCGCTGCTTTTTCCTCCTCCGTGATGTCCCTCCTGACCCTATCCTGTAGGGATTTCCATCTGCATTGGAGGGTCTTGGCTGAGGAGAATTGAACTGTAAAATTCGGGTCCATACCGGACTTTGGGGTGTCCGTGCCCTGAACCCGATCCCGGACATTAAAAAAAAAGTCCGGGATCGGGTTCGGTATTCGGGTATTTTTGGCGCCTTCTCTATAGCTGCTGGGCAGCCAATCAACAAGCTTTTCACTAGTTTGCCCTTAGAAGCATTCACAGCCATGCATACTAATGGCATGGCTGTGATTGGCCAGTGCATCATGTGACCCAGCCTCTATATGGGGCTGGAGTCACGTAGCGCCGCGTGTCAGATCGTCTCAGACTAGAGTAGGGAGATCTTCATGCCGCTGCTGTGAGGGAAAGATTAGCATTCCCAACCATCTCAGACTGCATTAGGGAGACCTTCATTGCGGTCCTGTGAGGGAGACATTAGCGTATCAGAACCATTTTATAGTGCATTAGGGAGATGTTCCTGTCTGTGCTGTGAGGGAGACATTAGCGTTCAGAACCATCTTATAGTGCATTAGGGAAACGTAACTGTTGCTGCTCTGAGGGAGAAATTATCATTCTAAAACCATCTAGAACTGCATTAGGGAAACATTCCTCTTGGTGCTCTGAGGGAGAGATTATCGTTCTAAAAACAACTACTACTGCATTAGGGCCAGGTTCCTGTTGGTGCTTTGAGTGAGAGTTTATCGTTCTAAAAACAACTACTACTGCATTAGGGCCAGGTTCCTGTTGGTGCTCTGAGGGAGAGATTATCGTTCTAAAAACAACTACTACTGCATTAGGGCCAGGTTCCTGTTTGTGCTCTGAGGGAGAGTTTATCGTTCTAAAGACAACTACTACTGCATTAGGGCCAGGTTCCTGTTGGTGCTCTGAGGGAGAGATTATCTTTCTAAAAACAACTACTACTGCATTAGGGCCAGGTTCCTGTTGGTGCTCTGAGGGAGAGATTACCGTTCTAAAAACTACTACTGCATTAGAGCCAGGTTCCTGTTGGTGCTCTGAGGGAGAGTTTATCGTTATAAAGCCATCTCCTACTGCATTAGAGAGAGGTTCCTGTTGGTGCTGTGAAAGACAGATTATCGTTCTAAAATCATCTCATATTGGTGTAGTGAGGGGTTCCTGCTGCTGGTGTGAGCAGTGCATTCCCATTTTTATTTTTTTTATTTGATTTTAAATTATTTTCTCTATCCCCATTTTTTGTAGGTCACTTGTCCTACTCTTACCCCCATTTTACTTCCTTTTGCAGCCCTCTAGCACTTGCCAGGACTTTTTTACAGCCATTTTTGTTCATTTTACCCCCATTCTCATCCTGTTCACTGGATGTTTTTTACCCCTATCTCTTTTATTAAATTTTAGTTTATTTTTTTTATTTTTACCCTTACGTGACGAGTGTGGTCGTCGTCCTTGGGGAGTGATGTGGTTATACTCTACTAAAATCTTGCTATTAGACAGAAAGTGTCGTGGTTGTCCTTGGAGAGAGATTACGTCATCCTCTACCGAAATATTGCTATTTGAGAGGGAGTCTCGTGGTTGTCCTTGGACCGAGATTACGTCATCATCAAAAATCTTGCCATTAGAGAGGGAGTCTCGTGGTTGTCCTTGGACCGGGATTACGTCATCATCAA
>BLSH010363154.1:236646-260376 GCA_018402905.1 Glandirana rugosa | reverse complement strand
TTATTTTCCCTATCCCCATTTTTTTGTAGGGCACTTGTCCTACTCTTACCCCCTTTTACTTCCTTTTGCAGCCCTCTAGCACTTGCCAGGACTTTTTTACAGCCATTTTTGTGCCGAAAAGTTCGGGTCCCCATTGACTTCAATGGGGTTCGGGGTCAAGTTCGATGCCGAACCCGAACATCCAGGTGTTCGCTCAACTCTATTCACAACATCAAAGTACATGCACAGATCCAGCGAGTCCCCAGACCTATACTGAGACCCGAGGGCTCCACAAAGTCTGGAAATAACAAAAGGTATAATCACATAAAAACATCCATCCATCTACAACACCGAGACTACAGTAAATGGGTTAGCGTAAATAGTCAGACATACCATAGCGTGTCCTGTGTTTTGAGTTTAGCAGCTGCATCGGCAGACAGCAGTCTGCCTCCGTCTATTTATCCCCTGGGAAGGCCCTCGAGGCCTCTGCCCGGCAACGCCCACACGCCAGACGCGTGACGTCACCAGGCCCGGCCCTGTGGAGCACACACTCGACATCGCGTGTGGGCAATGCCTCTCTACTGACACCAACATCACATTGGACGTGGGTCTGTTAGGCATCTTACGGGGGGCGGAACAAGCCGTCCACCCGTACCCACAGAGCCGCACACTCGCCGAGGAGGGCCCCGCCCCACACCTAGTGCCCCAGAGGCCGACACGGAGGAAAAGGCCATCTTCCAACGAAGTGTATTATGGGGCTAGGCCCTCTAGTGGCCAAACAGCATGCAACATGCCACATAGTCATTGTGTTGGAGGTCCTGGAACACCGCAGATTGCAGCCCATACATGGCAGCAAATAAAGCATGATAAGTACATACAGTAAAAAAATATATATTACAGTAATACAATTGAGATAAAGAATCAATCTGACTTCAATAAACAGAACGAAATCATAATTGCTACCCAAAAAGGCTGATCGCCATATCCCCACACACACAAAGGACGGGCCACAGTGGGAGTGGAGCAGACCTGGACATTACAAGGAGGGGAAAAGAGATAGAAAGGAAAAAGGGGGAGGACAGAAGGATCCTAGCACACTTCCAATGGTCACATCCACTTATATTTTCTAATCTAGAGAAATGGTATAGGAATTCATTTTGTTAATTCCAGGGGGAGTCATTGCATTAAGGCGCTCTATCCAAAGAGCTTCACGCTGGAGTATATGCCGATCCCAGTTGCCGCCCCTAGGATCCTGTGCAATGGTTTCAAGAACAAAAAATAGGACCATCCCTACATGGTATCTATGATGTAACCCGATATGTCGGGTAACTGGTGTAATAATTTTCCCACCATCTGCCAGGTATGTGTGATCTCTGATTCTTTGGCCAAATTGTCTTATTGTCTTTCCTACATAGAAGGCTCCACAATGACAGGTCATCAAATAGATGACCCCTCGGGTGGAGCAGTCTGAAAAGGAACGCGATTTATGCCATTTGCCATTCGGTACGTATACCTTTTCCCTCATGTACCCAAGGGCACTGAGGGCATTGGCCACATTGATAGGTGCCTTTTGACAGAGGATTTCCATCTATACATGGATTGTAATGACTCGATGTAAGTTGGTCTTTTAAAGTACTGGCCCTTTTAAAAATGATTTCAGGGGTGTTCTTTACATACTTAGAGATCGTGTAATCTTCAGTCAAGAAGTGCCAGTTTTTTGTTATTAGAGACCGCAGTTGGGGTTCATTTGCAGAGAATTTGGTAATGAGTCCTACAGTTTCTCTTGTTTTTTTCAATTTAGAATTGTAAAGAAGCATGCCTCTTGTTTTAATTTTGACCCTATTGAATGCTCGTCTTAGTATTTAGGGGGGACCCCACGTCAATTTTTTTTAAATTTTGGCACGGGGTTCCCCTTAAAATTCATATCAGACCCGAAGGGCCTGGTATGGACTGGGGGAGGGACCCTACACCAATTTTTTCGGTGATTTTATCTATATTGCACCTTCAGTGTCACATACAACAATATCTCCTCTGCTCCTCTGTCCCTTTCCGTTGGGGTGCCCCAAGGCTCTGTCCTTGGGCCCCTCCTATTCTCCCTCTTTACCTCTTCCCTGGGCCAGTTGATAACTTCCCATGGCTTCGACTACCACCTCTATGCCGACGACACCCAGATCTATCTCTCAACTCCTCAACTCTGCTCCTCAATCTCCTCACGCATCACAAACCTACTGAATGACATATCGGTATGGATGTCACGCCACTTCCTCAAACTCAATCTTTCTAAAACAGAGCTTGTAATATTTCCTCCTCCTCGATCACCTCCTCATGACTTTACCATTAAGATCAATGGCACAACCATTGGTCCTTCCACACATACCAAGGTGCTGGGCGTAATCCTAGACTCTGACCTCACTTTCAGCCCCCATATCCAATCACTGGCTAAATCTTGCCGCCTCAACCTCCGCAACATTGCAAAAATTCGCCGCTTCCTGACTAATGACGCCACAAAACAACTTATTCACTCCTTAGTTATTTCCCGCCTTGATTACTGCAACTCCCTCCTCACCGGCCTACCGTTACACAGGCTATCCCCCCTTCAGTCTATCATGAATGCTGCTGCCAGACTTGTACACCTTACTAACCGATCCACAACTGCTGCCCCATTCTGCCAATCCCTTCACTGGCTTCCCCTATCCCAGCGTATAAAATTCAAAATACTAACCACAACATACAAGGCCATCCACCACACTGCCCCCAGCTACATCGCCAATCTCATCCACAGATATCACCCCAATCGTCCTCTACGCTCCTCCCAAGACCTCCTTCTCTCTAGCTCCCTTGTTACTTCCTCCCATGCTCGCCTACAGGACTTCTCCAGAGCCTCTCCCATCCTCTGGAACTCCCTGCCCCAGAATATCAGGCCCATCACTTCTCCTAGACAAGTAAGGAAAGAGAGATAACTTTGCTCTGTCAAAGTCACTGTGTTGCGTCCCTCTCATTGCTTGCATAATAACTTCTTTAATTTCATACTTATGCACTTGCAGATGACATCCTTGGGTCTGTTGACATCTTGTGGCAGGAGGAGGAGGGCCTTGTGTGCCTGATCTATGTCCATGTGGTCTGCTGCCATGTCTCCCTAGATCAGTCTAGGCCAGAATTTGCAGAGAACAGGCACACTAATGGTGCAAGTGTGTCCTGGATTCATAATAGAGTTAAAATCAGAGTTCAGTGCTCCACCCTCCCGTGAGTCAGTGTGTGAAAGGGAGAAGAGAGTTGCACGTCTGTACCATGCTGTCCAGGGCTGAACAAACAGGGGCCCAAGCCTAATTGCAAGACAGAATAGCTGGGAGCTGAAGGAAAAAGAAAGAGACAAGCTAACAAAGGTACAACATCTGTGCACGAGCGCTGGGAAGTGTGTTTGATGGTTAGAAGGATCAAGGCATGAAGCCTGAGCAGCAGGATTGCAAAGAGAATTAGCCACTAAGCTGAAGTATTTTTGTTGTGTAAGTTACAATGATGGTGAAAACCCCTGTGTGGGCAACTGATGTCTTTTGTTAAACTTTTCTTTGCTTTTTTAAATAAAAGCAGGCAGAAAAAGCTCTGAAAAAAGTTACCGAAGTGGACTGCACTGTTATGCACTACCATTGAGTTAAACAATCCCCAAGTTGTCACAGTGTATATATATTTAAGTTTTTGTCTGTTGCAAGAGAGCTCTTCTGTGAGCAAAGTGCGTAGAATAATTTTGTTGAGAGCCTCAGTGTTCTGCTGAAGTTGGTTACAACTTGCTGCCCACCAGCAATGTACTGCGGGTGAGCAGCCGCTGTAGGCAAAACAATATACCGGTACGTTGCTGCCTACTTTCATGTCATTGTACACAGCAGAAGCCTGTCAGCAAGTCCCGGCCAATGATTCATGGCCGTGACCTGCTCATCAGCTATGTGTAATCACAGCCCAGAGCTCTGTGTTGGTAAACAACACAGAGCTCTGTAAAGAGAGAGCAACCTGCAAAGCAGGAATGAGTAATGGAGAGATCTAGTAGTAAGAGCAGCACACTTCACACACATTACACATAGACACACATTTAACCCTTTGATTGACCTTAATGTTAACCTCTTCCCAGCCAGTGTCATTCATTCAATGACAGTATATAGTATTATCACTGATCACTGTATTAATGTCATCAGTGATGTCAGGGGGCAGTTAGTCAGTTCCCCCCAGCGTCAGTGTCAGATTGACTGCCGCAATCCTATTATAAGTTGCTGTTCTCCGCCACCAGTAGTATGAAAAAGAAATTCCAGTGTGTGTATGTGTGTGTGTATATATATATATATATATATATATATATATATATACTGTATATATAACAAAGTTTGTAGGCGCTATAACTTCCACGCAAACCAAGGAATATACACTGATTGGGATTTTTTTTTTATCAAAGACATGTAGCAGAATACATTTTGGCCAAAATCTGGCCAATTTCTGAAGAAATTATATATTTTTAACTTTTTTATTGGATATGTCTTATAGCAGAAAGCAAAAAAAAATTTTGTTTTCAAAATCATTTTTTTTTGTTTATATCGCAAAAAAAAAAGAAGAAAAAAAACGTGGTGATCAAATACTGCCAAAAGAAAACTCTATTTGTGAGGAAAAAAATTACAAACATTTTGTTTGGGTTCAGCGTTGCATGACTGCACAATTAGCAGTTAAGGTAGTGCAGTGCCGAATAGCAAAACATGGCCTGGTCATGAAGGGGGTAAAATCTTCTGGAGCTCAAGTGGTTAAATGAAAGTTGTCTTTGTTTTTTAGACATTTTTAGTCATACACCTTGCCATAGGTAGAGCAATCAATGTCTACCAGATCATCAAACTAAAAATACTGGTTGAAGGGATTATGTAGATCTTTGGAGTGGTGTGGGTCCCAGAGAAAATAAGTATTTAATCTCCAAAAATTTTTTGAAGTATATGCATGACCTCCTGAGGTGCTGATTATCACCAGGGCATGATCCAAACATGTTATGATTTCAGTGGTGGAACCAGTAATAGGTTGTAATTCATGTTTATTAGTAAGAAAGAGGTTTGTCTAAAAAGTGGACCAATCCTGTAGGCATTCATAAGAATGTACAAAGTATTATTAGGCTGGGTTCACACTAGTCCGATTCTCGGACCGACATGAAGAGCACAAGTCGCATTACGTCACAAAAACAATGATTCCCTATGAGAGCCGTCTTAACTGCTCCGACTTGTGTTTTTCAAAGTCGGACCGACTTTGAAAAAGGTTCCTGTACTACTTTTGTCCGACTTTGATCCTACTTCAGCCCATTGAAAGGCATTGAAGTCGGATCAAAGTCGTATCAGTGTCTTGACTGATCCGACTTTGGCATGCGACTTGTGCTCTGGGGATTTTGAAGGGGAACTCCACACCATATTTTTAAAGAAAAAACTGGCATGGGGTCCCCCTCCAGGAGCATACCAGGCCCTTTGGTCTGGTACAGATTTTAAGGTGAACCCCATGCCGAAAAAACAGCGTGGGGTCCCCCCACAATCCATACCAGACCCTTATCCGAGCACGCAGCCCGGGAGGCCAGGAAAGGGGGTGGGGACGAGCGAGCGCCCCACCCCCCTCCTGGACCATACCAGGCCACCTGCCCTCAACATGGCAAGTATGGGTGCTTTGGGGCAGGGGGGGCTCTGCGCCCCCCACCCCAAAGCACCTTGTCCCCATGTTGATGAGGACAAGGGCCTCTGCGGTCGGGGACTTATCGGAATCTGGGAGCCCCCTTTAACAAGGGGGCCCCCAGATGCCAGCCCCCCACCCTATGTAAATGAGTATGGGGTACATCGTACCCCTACCCATTTACCTGGAAAGAAATATGTACACAAAAAAACACACAGCTTTTTAAAATATTTTATTAAATCTGCTCCGGCGATCTTCTCCCCTCTCCGGTGTCTTCTTTTCTTTGGCTCTTTTGCGGGATCTTCCATCTTCTGAGGGGTCTTTTCTTCTCCTTCTCTGCGGCGTCTTCTGCTCTTTTGCCGGTCTTCTCCGCTGTCCTCTTCCCGCTCTTCTTCTCCTCCTTCTTCTTCCCATGTTGACACGACAGGATCTCCTTCACGAATGCCCTCACCGCTCTGTGCTGTGCCTTATATTGGCATGAGGCGTGGCCACCAGATGACATCACCTGGAGGCCCCGCCCCACATGATGTCACAGCTCCACCCCCAGGATGTGACCTCATATGGGGTGGGGCCTCCGGGTGATGTCATCTGGTGGCCACGCCCCATGCCAATATAAGGCACAGCACAGAGCGGAGAGGGCATTCGTGAAGGAGATTGCGTCGTGTCAACATGGGGGGAAGAAGAAGAAGAAGAAGAAGAGAGGGAAGAGGACAGCGGAGAAGACCGGCAAAAGAGCAGAAGACGCCGCAGAGGAGAAGAAAGAAGACCCCTCAGAAGATGAAAGACCCCGCAAAAGAGCCGAAGAAAAGAAGAGCCAGAGAGGGGAGAAGACCGCCGGAGCAGATTTAATAAAATATTTTAAAAAGCTGTGTGTTTTTTTTGTGTACATATTTCTTTCCAGGTAAATGGGTAGGGGTACGATGTACCCCATACTCATTTACATAGGGTGGGGGGCCGGCATCTGGGGGCCCCCTTATTAAAGGGGGCTTCCAGATTCCGATAAGTCCCCGCCGGCAGACCCCGACAACCAACGGCCAGGGTTGTCGGGAAGAGGCCCTTGTCCTCATCAACATGGGGACAAGGTGCTTTGGGGTGGGGGGCGCAGAGCCCCCCCTGCCCTAAAGCACCCATACTACCAATGTTGAGGGCACGCGGCCTGGTATGGTCCAGGAGGGGGGGCCCTC
This sequence comes from Glandirana rugosa, assembly GCA_018402905.1. Lineage (NCBI taxonomy): Eukaryota > Metazoa > Chordata > Amphibia > Anura > Ranidae > Glandirana > Glandirana rugosa. The sequence goes on along the minus strand of BLSH010363154.1, from coordinate 253,540 downwards.
GCGCGTCCCCACCCCCTTTCCTGACCTCCGCGTGCTCGGATAAGGGTCTGGTATGGATTGTGGGGGGGACCCCACGCCATTTTTTTGGCGTGGGGGTCCCCCTTAAAATCCATACTAGACCAAAGGGCCTGGTATGCTCCTGGAGGGGGACCCCCATGCCAGTTTTTTTTTTTTTTTATGTGGCGTGGAGTTCCCCTTCAAAATCCCCAGAGCACAAAGTGCCTGGCATTGTCGGGGATCAAAGTCGGATCCCTGTTCACAGACAAACGGTCCGACTTTGACCCTATGTAGGACCGTAAATCGCACAGCAGTGTAGGATCAAAGTAGGACCGTTTTTTTGTCGGATAGTGTGAACCCAGCCTTAAAGGGTAAGCCCACCCTAGGGTTGCCACCTCATCCCTTTAAACCTGAACACATATTAATTACACAGGTTCTCTGGCTGATTAAGGTGGTAATTAAACTCACTTGATGCATTATCTGCATTAAATTAGCCTCAGAACCTGTGCAATTTATATGTGTTTGGGTTTAAAGGGATGAGGTGGCAACCCTAGTCCACCCCAACACTAAAATCTCTACATCTGCAGACATCCATGATCTAAGACTAACCTATGTAGCACTGTAAAGAAGAAATCACTATACATACCTTTACTGAAGCTGCTCTGGTCTGGTCCTGCGCTGACTTTCAAGTCGCTGCAGTGTGAAAAGAGCCTTAGATCAGTGTTTCTTAACTCCAGTCCTCAAGGCACACCAACAGGTCATGTTTTCAGGATTTTCATTAGTTTGCACAGGTGATTTGATCAGTTTCATTGCCTTAGTAATTACCACAGCCATTTCATTTGAGGGAAATCCTGAAAACATGACCTGTTGGTGTGCCTTGAGGACTGGAGTTGAGAAACACTGCCTTAGATTGTGGATGCTTGTAGATGGATCAATTTTAGTGTTAGGGTGGACTTCCTCACAAATCAATATTAAATATCTACTAGGTGTTGCACACATTCCAAAGCTTTGTAGGTATAAGAGCCTTTGATGTCAATCAAAACACCTGATTTCTGGGCGTTGCCCATAATAATATGTGGAATCCGTTTGTTTTGTAGTCTAAGATGGTTTCAACTTGGATGAATAGTAGGTCACCATGTATATTACAAAAGTCTTTAAAGTGATTGTAAAGTCTCGTTTAAAAAAAAAAAAAACATGTTATACTTACCTCCTTTGTGCAATTGATTTTGCACAGAGCAGCTTGGATCCTTCTCTTCTTGAGTCCCTCTTTGCTGCTCCTGGCCCCTCCCTCCTATTGAGTGCCCCCTCAGCCAGCAGCTTTCTACGGGGGCACCCGTGCCGAGTCAGAACTCCGTGTATCCATTCAGACACGGAGCATAGAATGAATTAAGATAAAAAAACCTTCTGCCTTTACAACCCCTTTAAGTGTAATCTTAACCTCCTGCCATCCGCGCTATAGCCGAATGACGGCTACAGAGCGGCTCTAAAATGCCGGGAGGACGTCAACAGACGTCCTCCCATTTGGCTCGCGCTGGGCGCGCTCCCGCGGGTGCGAGCGGCGCGTGCACGCGCCGCCGCATGCTGCGGGAGCGTGCCCGCGGGTCGGGCGGGCCCGATGTCCGCCGGAGACCCGCAATCTCCTTACAGAGAGGAGGAACGGGGAACCGCCGAAGTAAACACGGCGGTTCCCCGTTCTGTGAGGGGGGGCATGCCAGATCTACTGATCCCTGTCACTGGGATCAGTTAGATCTGTCATGCCCCTGTCAACCCCGCCCCCCACAGTTAGAACACACCCAGGGAACATAGTTAACCCCTTCACTGCCCCCTGCAGGTTAACCCCTTCACTGCCAATGACATTTATACAGTAATCAGTGGATATTTACACTTCTGATCGCTGTATAAATGTCATTGGCCCCAAAAAAGTGTCAAAAATGTCCGACATGTCCGCCCCGATATCGCAGTACCGATAAAAATCGCAGATCGCCGTCATTAACAGTAAAAAAAATAAATAATAAAAACGCCATAAATCAATTTCCATAGTTTGTGGGCGCTATAACTTTTGCGCAACCCAATCAATAAACGCCAATTGCGATTTTTTTTAACCAAAAAATATGTAGAAGAATATATATCGGCCAAAACTTATGAATAAATTTGTTTTTTTATTTTATATTTTTGGATATTTATTATAGCAAAAAGTAAAAAATATTCTTTTTTTTTCAAAATTGTTTTTTGTTTATAGCAGCGATCAGAAATGACGCAGAGGGGATCAAATACCACCAAAAGAAAGCTCTATTTGTGGGGAAAAAAGGGCGCCAATTTTGTTTGGGTATAACGTCGCACGACCGCGCAATTGTCATTCAAAGAGCGACAGCGCTGAAAACTGAAAATTGGTCCGGGCAGGAGGGGGGTTTAAGTGCCCAGTAAGGAAGTGGTTAAGGTAGGAGTAAACTTCCTTTGTTGCTTGTACTTACAGGTAAGCCTATAATAAGGCTGTAGGTACAGTAATTATCTCCTAAATGTGCACCATTTAGAAGATATTTACATGTGAAGAAGTCGGTGACATCACCAACGCATGCACACTGCGCTCCTAATGGGCGGCATGCCATCCACTGCAAGGGTTTTTTTTAAATGCAGTTTACTACCACTTTAAGTATATTAAGCCCTCTGGTGTTAAGCAATATGAATTTAATAGCCATATCAAATGTTCAAAGTTTCTAGATTATAGTTGGTAGGTAATCAAAATCCATTATACCTTTCAGGGGAAGAGGTAGCATTTATTAATTCTGCTTTACACTTATTTCATATCATGAAAAAAATATTAAAATGCAACGTATGCCTAAAAATGGAAAGTGTACATTTACGTACCGTCACAAAAAGGTCCAAAGCTGCACAAGTAAATATGTTAGTTACCTAAACTATCCCATATATCTTGGTAAGAAAACAAACTAATGTGCGCTTTTTCTGCTTAAACTGACAGAAAATCTTACCCGATTTGATCAGAATTTAAATGAACATCAGGTTGTATTCACCATTTCATATTTTCTTGAGGCGACAGGTCATTCCTGTTAGCCGGAGGAAGATTATTTACAATGGCTTGTTTATGTCTTACCCTTTTCTTAGTGCATCTCGTTTTAACTATCAAGTATCATTTCTCACATAATGGAATTCTCTCAAGTGCTCTTTGCCATCTGCTAAATGAAAAAATAAATAAAACATCAAATCTCCACTATTCCTAGAAACTCCTCTTTGTAGTGCTTGACTAGGAACTTGACTGTGAAGTATTTTATTCAGAAAGAGAATTTCAATAAGAAATCTTAATAAATATTTTGAAGGGGCTGTTCTGTTTGGAGATAGCATTTTAGTGCCTATGCTTGTTTTTCAAGTTACTTACTAAATGGTTTTATTCTACTATATTTATGCTATCCTATGCTTTTACATATGAATGCACATACAGTATGTACAGGATATTTATTCATATATTGTAGATGCTATTGTTATTTTTATGCAGAAATTGTTACTGCATGCAGACACCCTTTATACATTTTCCCAGTATGCATTCACTGCCTGAACCTCTTGATCCTTATTTATTTTAGTCTGGAATGATACTTTTCAAATAAAATGTTTTGGGGCATTATATAATATATATATATATATATATATATATATATATATAGTTGTGGCCCTATGACCGAGACGAATATGGATCACATAAACACGAGACAAGACTTACAATATAACATAGACCTGAGATGTGCCTTGGTGGTCTGGTCGGTATGCCAAGAAAAGGGGCATACCCAAGATAAGTAATGGATCATTGTGGAGAGGAAGGTGCTAAGAAGTGCCCTAAAATAGGGGAAAGGGAGGGAGGCACGGGTCAAGTCCTGGGAAAAAAAGTGTGGGAACTCATCCAAGATTCCACCCCCCCCCCCCCATACCACTACTACTACCACATTGTGCATCAAGCCCAACCGGAAGCGACGTTCCATCTCTAATGAGCGGTCATGAGATGCACTGTATGGTGGCATTTAGATTATCAGGACTCGTATCCTATATCAGCCACAGATCCTATATCCCACCAAATTAAACGCAGTTGCAGCGACGTGGTGCAGGTTTTTAGGGATTAAATAAGATGGTGAGGAGGCAATATAATGCTTCCTTGCCACGTGTCAAACACCCTCTGAGAAAGTAATCCACTGTGGTTCACTCTCCAGAGGGCACACTAGTGTACCCTTATCTACAGCAATGCCCCTCACAGGGCCAATCAATGCAGCCTCACCAGTGCCCATAAATACAGCCTTATCAGTGCCCATCTATGCAGTCTAATCAGTACCCATCAATGCAGCCTCACCAGCGCCCATCAGCTCAGCCTCACCAGTGCCCATCAATGCAGCCTGACCAGTGCCCATTAATTCAGCCTGGTCAGTGCCCATAAATGTAGCCTGATCAGTGCCCATAATCTCAGCCTCACCATGCCCATAAATACAGCCTTATCAGTGTCCATCTATGCAGCCTAATCAGTGCCCATCAATGCAGCATCACCTGCACCCATCAATGCAGCCTCACCAGTGCCCATAAGCTCAGTCTCACTACTGCCCATCAATACAGCCTTATCAGTGCCCATCAAATGCAGCCTCACCAGTGCCCATCAATGCAGCCTCACCAGTGCCCATCAGCTCAGCCTCAACAGTGCCCATCAATTCAGGCTTACCAGTGTCCATCAATGCAGCCTCATCAGTGCCCATCTATGCAGCCTGATCAGAGTCCATCAATGCAGCCTGGTCAGTGCCCATCTATACGGCCTGACCAGTGCCAATTAATGCAGCTTTGTCAGTGCCCATCATGTAGCCTGATCAGTGCCCATCAGCTCAGCCTTACCAGTGCCCATCAATACAGCCTAACCAGTGCCCATCTATGCAGCCTAACCAGTGCCCATCAATGCAACCTCACCTGTGCCCATCAATGCAGCCTCACCAGTGCCCATCAGCTCAGCCTCACTAGTGCCCATCAATACAGCCTGACCAGTGCCCATCTGTGCAGCCTCACCAGTGCCCATCAGCTCAGCCTGACCAGCATTAATGCAGCCTTGTCAGTGCCTATCAATGCAGCCTGATCTGTGCCCATCAGCTCAGCCTCACCAGTGCCCATCAATACAGCCTTATCAGTGCCCATCAATGCAGCCTCACCAGTGCCCATCAGCTCAGCCTCACCAGTGCCCATCAATACAGCCTGATCAGTGCTCATCAGCTCAACCTCAGCAGTGCTCATCAATACAGCCTCACCAGTGCCCATCAATGCAACCTTACCGGTGCCCATCAATACAGCCTCACCCGTGCCCATCAGCTCAGCCTCACCAGTGACCATCAATGCAGCTTGACCAGTGCCCATCAACACAGCCTCACCTGTGCCCATCAATGCAGCCTCGCCATTGCCCATCAATGGGGGTAGCAGTGAGTCCCCTCAGATGTGTCACTGGGCACCACCAGCTGGGCAACTAGGGCTGCAGGAAACTGGGGGGGGTGGGCGAGGTAGAGCAGGTGTGGACTCTCAATCCTGTCCACTAATAAGCTAATCCCCTGCTGTGCAGCTCTTTGGAAAATAAACATTTCCTGGTCCCCTGTGTTCAGCTGACGCCAGGGGAAAGAAAGCGGACCATTTCTTCTTTTTCGGCTTTAGGCGGATTAATCCACTACAGCCTGTGCTATATCATTACACTGGAGTCGGCCAGGAGTGACAAGATTGGGAGTCCCCGCCCGCTCTACCTCGCTCTCCCCTTGGTAATCCACTGTCAGTCCAGTGGGACGTGGCTGCTAACGGGAACGGAGTTCCTGCTGTGGAAAAAGTGAAGGAACTCCGTTCCCATGCGTTCCCGCAGGACTCAAGCCCTGGAGGGAGGGTATCACGCACTGGAACCGACAAAGAGCATGGGCGAATGGTCTGCTTAAATACCCCAGAGGCTCCTCCCATAAATTCAGGCCACCATACTGGCCTTCTTATTTATGGTCATGGCCCTATGACTGAGACGAATATGGATCACATAAAAACGAGTCTTACAATATAACATATACCTGAGGTGTGCCTTGGTGGTCTGGTCGGTGTGCCAAGAAACGGGGGCAAAAATATCCGGATAGGTAAGTAGTCCTTTATTGATTCTATCATTATTGAGAACATTTGGTAAAGGCTTGAGCCATTTCTATCTGAGGAAGCAGGCCGATTTCCATCTGCTTAATTTCTTGATCACGTGTTCTGGTACTTAATGCTGACATGCAGCTGAGGCTGCTCCAATCTGGAAGGAATATCTGACCGGGGTCAAGGCCCAAGTTGACCAGAAGGATTCTAACATGCCTAATAAATTGGCTGCCACTCCGGGGGCTGGTCGGAAAAGGCAACAACGGGCTAGAGCCTGAGTGGCTGGGCAGGTGAGACAGTAACTGGTCAAGTATCATTACTGAGCACCAGGCATTGTTCCTCTGAAAGAGGTTGATGTTGACCCTGGGACCGGATTGTTGAGTTTTGGAGACTGTGAAATGAAGGACGTAACGGTTTTGAAAGCGAGTCAGATGATGTCTGTATAGTATCTGGCTGCCGATGCCTCTAAAGGTGAACATGCTAGGCCGCAGAAAGCCATAGAAGGCCAGGTAGATGGTCGCTTGGATGATTAGACTGGGCAAAACCCCTAACAGGTAGAGTTGAGCGAACCCGAACTGTAAAGTTCGGGTTCATATCGAACTTTGCGGTGTTTGGGACCTGAACCCGAACTTTTGAAAAAAGGTTCGGGTTCTGGTGTTTTTTTCCCGCTTGTTGAATAGCTGCAGGGCAGCCAATCAACAAGCATTTCACTGGTTTGTCCTTAGAAGCCATCACAGCCATGCCTACTAATGGCATGGCTGTGATTGGCCAGTGCATCATGTGACCCAGCCTCTGTATGAGCTGGAGTCACGTAGTGCTGCATGTCATATGCTTTCAGGCTAGTGTAGGGAGAGGATGCTGCTGGTGCTGTGAGGGACAGATTGCAGATCTTATAACATCTCATTCTTCATTACAGAACGATCTAATTGTGGACTAGGTAGAGATTACCACTACTACTACTGCTTTTAGGGACAGATTGCAGATCTAATAACATCTTATCCTGCATTACAGAACAATCTGACTAGACTAGTTAGAGTCTACTGATTAGAGGGACAGATTATTGTTCTAAAATCATCTCCTAGTTCTATAGGGTCAGGTTCCTACTGTTGCTGTAAGGGACAGATTATTGTTCTAAAATCATCTCCTAGTTCTATAGGGTCAGGTTCCTGCTGTTGCTGTAAGGGACAGATTATTGTTCTAAAACCATCTCCTACTGCTATATGGTCAGGTTCCTGCTGGTGCTGTAAGGGACAGATTATTGTTCTAAAATCATCTTCTACTGCTATAGGGTCAGGTTCCTGCTGTTGCTGTAAGGGACAGATTATTGTTTTAAAATCATCTCCTAGTTCTATAGGGTCAAGTTCCTGCTGTTGCTGTAAGGGACAGATTATTGTTCTAAAATCATCTCCTACTGCTATAGGGTCAGGTTCCTGCTGGTGCTGTAAGGGACAGATTATTGTTCTAAAATTATATCAAACTGCTATAGAGAGAGGTTCCTGCTGGTGTTGTAAGGGACAGATTATTGTTCTAAAATAATACCAAACTGCTATAGGGAGAGGTTCCTGCTGGTGCTGTAAGGGACAGATTATTGTTCTATAATCATCTCCTACTCCTATAGGGTCAGGTTCCTGCTGTTGCTGTAAGGGGAAGATTATTGTTCTAAAATCATCTTCTAGTTCTATAGGGTCAGGTTCCTGCTGTTGCTGTAAGGGACAGATTATTGTTCTAAAATCATCTCCTAGTTCTATAGGGTCAGGTTCCTGCTGGTGCTGTAAGGGACAGATTATTGTTCTAAAATCATATCAAACTGCTATAGGGAGAGGTTCCTGCTGGTGTGGTAAGGGACAGATTATTGTTCTAAAATAATACCAAACTGCTATAGGGAGCGGTTCCTGCTGGTGCTGTAAGGGACAGATTATTGTTCTATAATCATCTCCTAGTTCTGAAAGGAGAGGTTCCTGCTGGTGCTGTAAGGGACAGATAATTGTTCTAAAATCACCGCCTACTCCTATAGGGTCAGGTTCCTGCTGTTGCTGTAAGGGGCAGATTATTGTTCTAAAATCATCTTCTAGTTCTATAGGGTCAGGTTCCTGCTGTTGCTGTAAGGGACAGATTATTGTTCTAAAATCATCTCCTAGTTCTATAGGGTCAGGTTCCTGCTGTTGCTGTAAGGGACAGATTATTGTTATTTTCCTACTCTTACCCCCACTTTTCTTCCTTTTGCAGCCCTCTAGCACTTTCCAGGACTTTTTTACAGCCATTTTTGTGCCCAAAAGTTCGGGTCCCCATTAATTTCAATGGGGTTCGGGGTCTGGGGTCAAGTTGGGACCGAACCCGAACTTTTCCATGAAAACCCGAACCCGAACATCCAGGTGTCCGCTCAACTCTACTAACGGGGAATGTGCAAGGATTCTAGACATGTCCCTAAAGATGGCACTTGTGATGGGCCAGCGTTTGCCATTGGCTACAGGCTGATGCTTCTGGATGCCATGTAGGAGGGATCGCACTGTATGGGTTGTAAATACTGATGGCTTTCCGGGGTCCTGTAAGGACAGAAAATGCTGGATACCGGCTAGGTATTGCCTGATAGTGTTGTGAGAAAGAGCCAGCTACATGTGGCAATATGATATGAAAGCTAGGACATGCCTAATGTCACCTGTCATTGCTCTGGGGCATGAGGCTATAAACCTGCAGTAGGCGTTCCAAGTTGTGTGATAGGCTTTCAGTGTGTTGAGGGACAATAAGTGGTTAATAAGCTGGTTTGCCTTGGCCAGGTGTGTCTCTAATCCATAGTTAGCTGTGTCCAAGGTGGGATAGGAGTAATCGTTAGGTCAGCTCCAGGTTCCTGCTGCTAGTTTGAAATGAAATTTAAATGAGACAGCGCTGCGACATTGCATTTGCCTGGAATGGGCTTACAGTGAATGTTAAATTGGCCTGCGCAGGAAGGACATGATGGAGATCGATTTGGACCTACCCTTATTGATGATGTCAGCCATAGCCCGATTGTCTGTAATAAAGACCACTGTTTTTCCTGTCCCTGTGTGGCCCCAGACCTGGGCAGCTGCCATGATGAGATATAGTTCGAACAATGATGAAGACTGAGTGAAACCTGGGTTTAAAAGGATTTCTGGAGGCCAAGGACCGGCGAACCAGTGATGGCCAAAAATTGCAGCAAAGTCTGTGGAGGCTGCAGCATATGTGACTACCTGTGGTGACAGAGATGATGTTGAACATCAATATGCCATTCCAGTTGGTGAGGAATTCATCCCATATTGCTAAGTCCCCTAACGCTGCCGGGTCCAACTTGAGATTTTGATCAGGGTCTTGTACTTGAGCAAGGAAAACCAAGAACCGTGAGGAATAATTCTCATATCAAAATTGAGCATCCCTAGCAAGGACTGTAGCTGTCTCTTAGCACTCCCTTGCAAAAGGGTAAAGTCATGAATGATATACCTAATGCAGGCTAGTTTGTCAGGAGGCAGACTGGCCTGCATGTCCGCATATCCAGAGTGATGCCTAGGAAGGTGATGGAATGTGCCGGACCTTCCACTTTATGTTCGGCTATGGGCACGTTGAGGTTGTTAAACACCACTCTTAGTCTATCTAGGTCTACTGGGGGTATGCCTGGCTTCTTGATGAGCAGAGAATCATCGAGGTAGTGTATGACCATCTGACATTGGGCCTGGTGTGATAGGATCCATGTAAGGGACTGGGCGAAAATATCGAACAGCCACGGCTGCTTCTGGACCAGAAGGTCAACTTGGTGGTGAAATAATAGGAATCTCTCCATTTGATGCTGTGCCATCGCCAGAGGGATGGCTCGATAGGCAGGAGCTTGAACGCATCTGAGATGTCTGCTTTAGACAGCCAGGTGCCGGCACCTATTTTAATTATAGGCCCGGATGGCCAAGTCAACTGACGCGTAAGGGAAAATTCCTCAGAAGGAATCAAGGAATTCAGACTTTGGATATAAGAAGAATGAGGCGCAGACAAATCGTACACTAATCAAAGTTTATTGGAGAACTTTCCCTTGAAAAGCCCAATAGGGCTGACTCTCCAGGTCTGAAAAGGTGACTGTGAGAAGGGGCTAATGATGTACCCTCTGTCTAGTTCAGTGTGTAGCAGAGTATCTATGGCCTGTTCATCAATAGCCACTGACTGGAGGTTCTTGCATTCGTAAGTGGAGTGGGGTAGAGTGATAAGGCCGGAGTGGAATCCTGCCATGAAGCCGTGGACCAGGAATATGGCCAGTGAAGGGTTGGGGTGTGTGGAGAGGAAGAACCCCAACTAAAGGACATCCACCGTGCTTAGTCAGGACTTGATTAGCTGTTTTAAGTGGCATGTGACCTTCGGGTGTGCCTTATAGCATGATGTACAAATATGCAGCAGCCGGCACTGGTTGTAGGAGCATATGCCATAATTGAAATTATTGCCCCCCCCCCCACTGACAAGACAGGCCATCCCAACTTGTCCACCTGTCGCTGTTGTGCGGGGGCTGGCAAGCCCTGGCTGATACCGGATGTGGAAGGGAAATTGAAGTTGCGCCTTGTAGCGGTCTCGGAGCACCAGTTTGCTGTGTGGGTAGAAGACTGGCAGATGGTGCAGAGGGGGGAGTGTAGACCAGCAAAGTGGCGACAAAACGGTTCTGTGTCGATAACACTCCAGTCTGTCTTGGTCTGGAACTGGGCGAGCCTGGCTGCTACCTTGGCCAAAAACGACCGATGGTAGTCGTAAAAGGAGTATCCTCCATTCTTGTATCCTAAGTCCGTCACCATATGGAGATATAAGTCCAGCTCTTCCCTCCTGCTGGGGGTAGCTGAACAAAGGACATCTCTGAACATCCCGAAGGTTAGGACGAACTCAGTGACCGTCAGTTTACGTCAGCTTGATTTAATGACCACTGAGACATCTCCCCGGGTGTACGCATTATTTTCAGCCAGGTCATGAACTGAAATGAGAAGGGACGCTAGATTGACATCCTTGCTCTTCAAGATGTCCTTCCTGACACTGGCCTGGACAAGATGAGCAGGGAGGATAGTAGGTTTTGGGACCATGACCAGATCAGGGAGGGTCGTGGGTGGGCACACTTCCAAAACTATAGAAAACTCAGGAGGAAGAATGGACAAGTACAGGAAAAGGAATGACAGGCGCAGGTCAGAGCCAACTGTGTTCTATGGTGATAGAATCCTGTTGAGTGGAAATTTAGAAAACTCAAAAGAAACTGTGGTAACTGAGGTGGGCCAGGAGGTGACTGGCCAGGTTACTGATAGCTTGGGTGCCTGTCTGTGCTGAGCACAAACCTGTGGGCCAGAGCCCCAGGGCAAGCAGCTGAAGTCTGGTACTGCCTATGTAGGAATATTGCGGGAAAAAGTATAGAACACATGTAGAAAGGGAGGAGGAAAATGGCATGGAAAGTCAAAACCTCATCTAAAATCTTTCAGTAATTAGAAAGCAATCCTGCCCCTTGTCAGGGCAAATTAATATCAGCTAGTTCAGTCTCAACTGATGGCCTATAAAAGGTGTCTCATTACCAAGGTGTCATACAAGAAACATCTCATGATGGGTAAAAGCAAAGAGCGCTCTCAAGACCTTTGTAACCTTATTGCTGCAAAACATACTGATGGCATTGGTTACAGAAAGATTTCTAAATTTCTGAACGTTCCAGTGAGCACTTTTGGGGCCATAATCCAGCCATGACCAGATTTCTGACAGCGGATTGAAAAGAATTATCAGAAAAGTTGTCCAAGAGCCAAGGACAACTTGTGGAGAGCTTCAGAAAGACCTGGAATTAGCAGGTACAACTGTTTCAAAGAAAACAATAATTAATGCACTCAACCGCCATGGCCCGCATGCACGCTCACCACGCAAGACTCCATTGCTGAAGAAAAAGCATGTTGAAGCTCATTTAAGGTTTGCTGCACATTTAGACAAGCCTGTGAAATACCGGGAGAATATAGTCCGGTCACATGAGACCTAAATTGAACTCTTTGGATGCCATAACGCACACCGTGTTTGGCGGTCAAATGGAACTGAACATTACCCCAAAAAGACCCCCATACCAACAGTGAAGTTTGGAGGTGGGAACTCATGGTGTGGGGCTGTTTTTCAGCATGTGATACTGGCAAACTTCAGATCGTTGCAGGAAGGATGAATGGAAAAATGTACCAAGACATTCTTGATAAAAATCTGCTGCCATGTACCAGAATGATGAAGATGAAATGAGGGTGGATATTTCAGCAAGACAATGATCCCATAAACAAAGCAAAGGAAACTCACAATTGGTTTCAAAGTAAGAAAATAAAGCTGCTAGAATGGCCCAGCCAATCACCTGCCTTGAATTCAATAGAAAATCTTTGAAAAGAACTAAAGATCAGAGTTTATAGAAGAGGCCCACGGAACCCACAAGATTTGAAGACTATTTGTGTAAAAGAATGGATCAAATCACACCTGAGCAATGCATGCAACTAGTTTCTCCATACAGGAGGCGTCTTGAAGCTGTCATTACCAACAAAGGATTTTGTACCAAGTATTAAGTACATTTCAGTTATAGCCCTTTCACATGGGCTTTCTGATCAGGTCCGGCTGTCAGTTTTTCAGACGGACCTGATTGGACGCTCCATTCGGCCCTATGGATAGGCGGATGTTAGCGCTGACATCCACCGATATCCGTTCTGATCCGGTCTGTGAAATCCAGATGGATAGAAACCCTATTTCCCATCCGTCTGTAGAATCTGATCGGAAAGGATTGGATGAAAACAGACAGGAGGTCTGTTTTCATCCGATCTCCATAGAGGACAGCGGGGCTTTGACAGGTCCATCTCCGCACAGTGAGTAAAGACAGACCTGTCACCCGCCTGCTCGGCGGGGATCAGCGGAACAATCCCTTCTGAGCAAAGCAGAGTCCATACACGGACAAGCCCATGTGAAAGGACCCTTAGCGTGTTCAATACTTTTTCCCTGTGTCATTCCATTTTATTACACATAACTTAATTTCTGAACTTATTTGTTTTGGTTTCTTTGTATGTATGGATTTCATGGGTTGTTACCAACATGTAATGACAATCTCATGTCAATATCACCTTTAGAAATATATTTACCTAGAAAAATGATGACATGTTCAATACTTATTTTAACCTCTGTATATACTGTGCAAGTTCTGACCTAGTAGCACCTTTAGGCTGGGTTGACACATATGTGAATTGAATGTGGGTTTCCCTGCATCCAAGTGTGTGACCGGCACTCAATGGAGCAGGTTCACACAGGTCTAGGGTGGCCATAGTCTGAATTGAAGAAGGATCCTGTGTGTCTTCTGGTCCAATTCAGGTGCGAATTTAGGCAAAAATTTGGATCTGAATCGCACCTGAATTGGTGACCAGGGACGCACCGGACCTCCTGCTGTGAGCTGCGGCTGCACATATGTGACCAGGGGTGGCCCATCCTTTAAGGGCGCATGGGCACTGCCCCCTCTATCCATGCCACTCTCTATTTGATAAATGAATAGATTCATGAATAGCATGTGTAGCACCCCCATAGTGATAGGTGCGTTTTATAGTGAATTTTTGCTAGGAGAGGCAAAATTTAGTCAGGCCTGACTGTAGGTGCAGACCTGAATGTTTTGATCTGAGCTGGGGAGTTGCTCAGGGAGTGGCTGGAGACAGAAGGAAGGAACACCCCTTGGAGTTTCCTTCCCCTTGAGCAGAGAAGGTTCTGGAAAGGGGGGCGGATGAGGCTGTGTCACTTCCTGATGTATGACAAAGGAGCCCTGACCAATCTACAGTTTGGATTGGCAGGGGGAAGGCCTCCTTAAATACAGCAGTCTGCCAGCAGGGGGGAGGAGAAGTTTAGTGGAAGTGTGGAAGATGTAGCAGAGGTGCTGGGGAGGCCTCTACCCGGGAGGGAGCCCCCAGTCTGTGGGGGTGACCTTGAGGCCTGGAGACTCAGGTGCAGTGAGGAGTGGAGGTGAATCCTGGAGCAGCACAAGGGAGTAGGAGAACAGCAGAGGTGCTACTGTGAACATTTTAAAGGCTCCACTGCAGTCGGTGAGTGACAGACACTGGGAGCTGGAAGAAAAAGGTTGGAACAGTCTGGGAGTGTAATAGTGGACAGTCTGTGGAATCCTTGGGAGCCAGTCAGGGGAAGGAGTGTCACTCTGAGGAAAGCAGCTCGGTGGGACCTGGAAGAGGGATGGGCTGGTAGTTGTAGTCCATCAAAGGCTAGCACCAATGTACTAAGCTACACCTAGAAGGGTCCAAGACCCTGGCCTGTAACGGGTGGTCTGGAGGCCCTGCTGACAGTTTGCAGGCCTCACCATGTGCTAGCTGTGGTGAAGAGAAAGGAGTGATGTGAGCCTGATAATTTTTCCCTTCAGGGCAGGAGCTAAGTGATGCCGGAGAGAAGTGAAGGAGCAAGAGTCTGCAAGTGATGTTCTGGAGAGAAGTAAAGGAGCAATAGTCTGCAGAAGATATGTGCTGGAGGAAATAAAGTGTATATACAGTCGTGTATATAGGAGGTCCTGTAACCAATTCTTTGGGCATCCCACAGTCACCCCTTTTCCCCATAAAAGTTAATCCCCTAAATAAAACAAACAAAAACAAGAGCTGGCCTGGGACTTTGGATTTGTGAGATATGGTAGGATTGAGGGGAACTATAAGGTGAATCACAACTATCAGCCACTCCCAAGGGAGCACCTGGCTACATTTTGGAGGCTTGTCTGGGATTTACCTGTAAGGCTGCCAGTCATCGCCCATAGCAACCGCAAGAGAACTGAGCAGAGGAATGTTTTATTGTCAATGCAGACTTAACTGTGGAAAAGGACTTGTGTGCTTTGCCCTTGAACAGTGCTAAAATAAGTGTTGTTGTCCATAGCAACCAGCAGGAGCCACCATTAGCATTACTGCCTGCTTACCCAGTTGTTCCAAACCAGCACTGGGAACGGACACCTATTCTAATCCTGCAATTCAGTGACTTTGTACCATGTGTCGTTACCTGTGGCAATCACGGCGGGCGAACATGCCCATGGATTACAAATATGTCCTGCGCCATTCTACGCCCGGACATTACCACTGGATTACAAATGTGCCCAGCACCTTGTCAAAGGCATCACAAGTATTTCTCAAATGTCTGCTTCAATGCCTGCATGCAGTAAAAGTATGCCGGAGAGTGTTTCTGCTGAGCAAGGAGTGACTGTGTTGAGGAGTTGCCCAGCAAAACTGTGGCTATTATAATTTACTGTTGCTACCAGCAACCACCAGCAAATCTGGGCAAGTCCTGCTAGCGTCAGTGTGTCCCTAAAGTTTTGTTCTTCACACAAGGCGTTACAGCATCGTGACATGCAACAAGCATGCTTATCAGGACATTTGGCACCAGCTCGTCTGGAAACGTGGGGTGGAAGAGTCAGCACGCTTGCAACTAGCGGCAGTCATCACAAGGAAAGAGATGGCGGAAGGGGAATGACTTGTACCAGCACTCACCTGGTTGCCGGTGAAGCCAAAGCAGACCCTGGTGGACACTGGGGTCTGATTGGAGCCTCGTGGTGGAATTGCTTTGGGAATGATCGATGGAGCGGAGCAGCTGTGTTTGATCTGCCAGAATCCTCAGTACCAGCAGTCGAATTTCTTTAAACAGGCCCTCCAACACCCAGACCAGGGCAACATCCTATACATACCGCTACATGGGGGTCAAATCTCCTTACACCCATACATTGCCGGGGAAAGGGAAGGCCAAGAGTCTACCTAGGCTCTCCCGGTACCAGCGGGAGGCACAGCGATGAGTTGTCCTGGAGTGGGGCTTGGACTATCCCTATGTCCCAACCCATGTCATGGATATCGTTGAGAGCTCAAAGGACGAGTGGGAGAATGAGATGACATGGGAATACCTTTATGTCCCCAAACCTTTGTGGGGGCCGGGATGCAGCAGTTGGGAAAAGTTCAAGAATCTGAAGGAAACATGGATTCTTGGGCATGCTATCCAGAAAGACTGTGTGCTGATCCTTAAAGCAGACCAACCCGCAAAGAGCTATGCAGTTTCAGTTCGGGAAGAAGGGGGAGGCCGGAAGAGGTTGCCCGACCCCCGATACTACATCAAAAGACTGTTAGCAGATGTAGGTACACTCCAAAGACTGCTGGTGAAGTAGCAGAGTGTTTAATTTCTTTCTGAACTGCAGTACAAACCAGCCTGTCACCCTGTGCCCAGTGGAAGAGACTGTTTCACTGCAAGGACATTGGGGTGAAGTTTGGTCCTGCCTCTATTATTTGAGGACCTGTTGCTCAAGGAGGGGCCCCTCCCATCAGGAACCTTAAAGAAAAAAAGATTGTGGACTTTCTTTGTTTCTGCTCCTGCAGTGGGATCATAACCCCTCACTACAGGGCAGGCAGGTTAACCACCTCAGGACCGCCCACCGTCAAATGACGGCGGAGCGGTCCTGCTCTCCCAGCGGGTGGACGTCATATGACGTCCTCCCTTTAAGCCGGGATTGCGCGCGATCCCCAATACTAGGGTGACGTCCTCGTCTTTGTTTCTTTCAGGTGTTAGAAAAAAAGAAATTCCAAGGACTACCCTCCCCGGGGAGGAACTCGTTGTCCAGGAGTTTATTATCTCCGTCCTGGTTTGAAGTGGGGTTACAGGAACGTCACTTTGTCAGAGAAGGTGACCCGTGTCCCACTGTCCGACCAAACATGACGTCAAGTCTTTCTTTAATTTGTGAGACGATGAAGTGGTCGTCAGAAACCTCACATGGATGTAGACGATTGTCAGAAAACTACATCATAGCCCC
>BLSH010363154.1:198304-218804 GCA_018402905.1 Glandirana rugosa | reverse complement strand
TATGTCCCGGCCAGCCCCGCCTCCCCACAGTTAGAACACACCCAGGGAACATTGTTAACCCTTTCACTGCCCCCTGCAGGTTAACCCCTTCACTGCCAATGACATTTACACAGTAATCAGTGGATATTTAAATTTCTGATAGCTGTATAAATGTCATTGGTCCCAAAAATGTGTAAAAAATGTCCGACATTTCTGCTGCAATATCGCAGTCCCAATAAAAATCGCAGATCGCCGCCATTACTAGTAAAAAAAAAAATAATAAAAACGCCATAAATCAATTCCCATAGTTTGTAGACGCATTAACTTTTGCGCAAACCAATCAATATACGCCGATTGCGATTTTTTTTTTTTTACCAAAAATATGTAGAAGAATATATATCGGCCAAAACTGATGAATAATTTTTTTTAATGGATTTGTAGCAAAAAGTAAAAAATATTGTTCTTTTTTGCAAAATTGTCGCTCATTTTTTGTTTATAGCGGCGACCAGAAATGACGCAGAGGTGATCAAATACCAACAAAAGAAAGCTCTATTTGTGGGAAAAAAAGGACGCAAATTTTATTTGGGTACAACGTCGCACAACCGCGCAATTGTCATTCAAAATGCGACAGCGCTGAAAGCCAAAAATTGGTCTGGGCAGGAGGGGGGTTTAAGTGCCCAGTAAGGAAGTGGTTAAGGACGACGTATGAATATAGTAATAAGAGTGGCTTCTATCTGGCAAAATCTCTGCACCCAAACATTCCTTCATCATCCATCTTGAAATGATCTCCCCCAGGCAAGGACCCGGTTTATACAAGCTCGACTATTTTAGAGGCATTTCGTGAATATTACTCTGTGTTATATAACATTTTGCAATCTAATCCTGGCAATGTTGACTATTCCTCAGATGTTGAAAATGAAGTAATATCATATATAAACGAGACATCTTTACCATGTCTCGATTCATCCATAAGTTCCTCTCTGGACACTCAGTTCACTCCGGATGAACTTTTAGCTGTTATTCAAGCCACAAAAAATGGCAAAGCTTCAGGCCTGGATGGCATTTCTAACCGATTTTACAAAATGTTTGCTTCAGGTTTGATCCTACTCCTTCTAGAGTCATTTAATACTATTTCAGAGTTCCAATAATTCCGACAGGAGGCCATAAAGGGTCACATTTCCGTAATTTTGAAACCAGGTAAAGATGAAACCAATCCAAATAATTATTGGCCAATTTCTTTATTGAACAATGATATAACATTTTATGCTAAAATGATAGCAATAGACTTTGTCCGATTCTCCCACACATAATTCACTCAGATCAAACTGGTTTTGTAAGAACTCGAGAGGCTTGTGATACTACTATTAAGACCCTCTCTTTGCTCTCTCTAGCACAGAAACGTCAGATCCCAGCCTGCCTGCTTACGATCGATGCTGAAAAGGCATTTGATCGTCTTAATTGGGGATTCTTATTATATTCACTACGCCAAATTAATCTTGGTAGTAATATGATCAATAAAATAATGGAATTATACACTAACCCATTTGCTCAAGTAAAAACTAATGGCATTCTTTCATCCCCATTTAAGATTAATAACGGAACCCGTCAGGGTTGTCCTTTATCCCCTTTGCTGTATGTGATAACAATGGAGCTTTTAGCCACGGCTATACATAACAACCCCTCCATACATGGTATCACCATTGACAAAATAGACTATAAAATTTCTCTTTATGCAGACAATGTCTTACTTTACATTTCCTCACCTAGGCTTAGTATTCCCTCAATCCTAAACGAATTTAGCATTTTTGGTTGCTTAAGTAACTTCAAAGTTAACTTAACTAAATCATATCTATTGAATATTTCGTTATCTACTGAGGAAATTCTTTTTCTAGCATCTTCATTCCCTTTTCATCGGCAGGAGGTAGCTGTAAAATATTTAGGAGTGATGATCCCTATGGATCTTTCACTTATTTTTTACCTCAATTTTTTACCTCTTCTATCACGAACCCAAACTGAAATTTTTTATGGTCTAAACTATCTTTATCTTGGTTTGGGAGAATTAATGCCATTAAAATGGATATTTTAGGGGGCATGGTTTGACCTCAGAGGAGAATAGCCGCGTAGGCCGAGATCTCCCGTCGACAGAGACACCATCCCAGCGTTACAGGAGACATTCAGCCGACTCCATTAGCAGACACGATGGGGACTGCCTCCCACAACTCCTCAGCTACAAGATTGCGTTTCCCCCGTGAGTCTGCCAGGCAGCTGAGCCCAACGATCCCAGAGCTCTTCCGCACACAGACCGGCAACATGGCGGAGCAAGCACATGGCCCTTTGCAAACCGCCACCTCTCCATCCCACCTTCCACCTTCCTATCAACCCTCTCTCACGCCAGCTGGCCCCGCAGAGCACCCACAGCAAATAAATTTAAATTACCTGAGGGCTGTAGCAGTGGTTATTAACCACTTCCCGCCCGGCCGTCATTCGTCAATATTTTTGGCTTTGTTATCCTGACTGTACGTCTATTGATGTCCTCAGGATAACCCGCAATTGCGCACCCATGGTGGCGCGCATCGCTGCGATCGGTGGTGCCATGGGTCATTCTGACCCACCGCATTACCGATTTGAGGTAAAAGGCTTCCATCTGAAGCTTATTACTAGGGATGAGCTCCTGGAACATCAACTCGAACATCGGGAGTTCGTTTGTTCGGGTCTTTCCGAACATTATGGGGCGTTCACGGGAACTTTGCGCACCCCATAGTGCAGAATGCCGCCTGCTGATTGGCCAAAGCATGCACATGACCTGCATGCTTTGGCCAATCAGCTGGCAGCCTGCTGTGAGAGCTTTGATTGGCTAAAGGCAGGGTGCCTTTAGCCAATTGCTGCACAGCAGCCTCAATCCACGCCCCACACTATATAAAGCTGCTTGTACAATGGCTCTATGTAGTGTGTTGGTGGCGGCCGGCGGTGTTAGAGAGAGCTTAGGTTCCTGATTACAGGCAGTTTAGCTAGCTAGCTTTATAACGTGTAAAAGAAGAAAAAAAAAAAAGATAGATAGCTAACTAGATAGATAGATAGGGAGAAATCTACAATCTATCCTTATATCTGTCAGTCAGTGCAGGCAGGTTAGTGTAGGGAAATAAATATATATATATATATAAATACGCACGGTGTACACTATATATCAGTGTACACTGTACATATGGTATACAGTATACCTGTACGTAGCCTATATATATATATATATATATATATATATACGTGTTTATATATCACATGTGAGTTATGCGACGCACATATATATATATATATATTGTGATCTGACATGTATAAAATTCTGTGGTGCACATGATATAACATGTGGCGGTTTACGTGGTTATATGTCACATGTGAGTTATGAGACACACACATATATACATATAGTCCGACATACATAAAATTATGTGGTGCAGTTCACATGATATATGGCATACATGTCTATATATCACGTGTGAGTTATGAGACACACACACACACATATATATATATATATATATATATATATATATATATATATATACATACATACATACATTTACACACACATCGTATTGAGTGTGCACTATATATCTCTACATACAGCATATAGTACACTTGACGTGGTGTATTAAAATATATACAGCCTGGTATATCTCTATATATATATATATATATATATATATATATTTATACACACACACACAGCGTTTTGAGTGTGCACTATATATCTGTACATATGGTATATAGTATACTTGATGTGTTGTACTAAAATATATACAGCCTTGTATTTCTCTCTCTCTCTCTCTCTCTCTCTCTCTCTCTCTCTCTCTCTCTCTATATATATATATATATATATATATATATATATATATATATACACACACACACACAGAGTATTGAGTGTGCACTATATATCTGTACATACGGTATATAGTACACTTGACGTGGTGTATTAAAATACATACAGCCTGATATACATATATACACACACAGAGTATTGAGTGTACACTGTATATTGGTGCATTTGGCGGTGTACAATATAGTACACGTGGTGTCTTAAAATATGTACAGTCTAGTGTTATATATATATATATATACACGCAGCGTATTGAGTGTACACTATATATTTGTGCATTTGAGGTGTACGTACACTTGATCTGGTGTATTAAAATATATACAGTCTAGTGTATACAGATATACACACAGCGTATTGAGTGTACACTATATATCAGTGCATTCGGGGGTGTACGGTATATAGCACATTACTTGATGCAGTGTCTTCAAATATATACAGTCTAGTGTAACCAGATATACACGCAGCGTATTGAGTGTACACTATATATCAGTGCATTCCGGGGAGTACGGTATATAGCACACTACTTGATGTGGTGTCTTAAAATGTATACAGTCTAGTGTATACATATATACACACAACGTATTGAGTGTACACAACATATCAGTGCATTCGGGGGTGTACGATATATAGTACAGTGTAGTGCGGTGTTAAAAGAAATTCCTATCATGTCAGGAAGGCCACAAAGGAGAGGCAGATGCTCCCAGGCCACTAAAAGAGGGCAAGCAGCCTCTGTGTCTTCAGTGAAAAGTGGCAGTGGTGGATGTGGTTCATCCTCTGCAGGTGGGTCACGCTTGTCCTTTTTTTCTGCTGTTGGGCGTGCTATTGAGCCACAACATGCAGAAGAGTTGGTGGAGTGGATAACAAAGCCGTCCTCATCCTCTGTCACCCAGGCTCGTACAAGTTTGCCTTCCAACGCATCTGGCAAAGTGGCCTATTCCACCAGATCCTTGTCTACAGTTACTCCTTCTGTAGCCCCACCATCATGCATGGAGGAGTCACGTGAGTTGTTAGACCATAGTGTCGGTTACATGCTCATGGAGGATGCGCAGCAGTTTGAAGGCTTTGATGTTGGTTCCCAGGTTGAGGAAGGGAGGAACTCAACAGCAGTGGCTGCACGCACTGCACGCACAGCAGAGGGTTATCAATGAGTACCTCTGTGAGCTTGGCACCAGGACAGGCTTGGCTTTTTTTGCCATGTCAGTGGCTAATGATCCTTGCTTATTAAAGGGGGCTTCCAGATTCCGATTCAGGCTTGTGGGGAAGAGACGCTTGTTCCCATCAACATGGGGACAAGGTGCTTTGAGGTGGGGGGCAGAGCCCTCCCACCTCCAAAGCACCCATACTCCCCATGTTGAGGGCATGTAGCCTGGTACGGTTCAGGAAGGAGGGTGCTCGCCCCCCCATCCTAACCGGCCAGGGCTGTATGCACGGATGAGGGTCTGGTTTGGATTTTAGGGGGAACCCCATGTCAAATTGCTTTTAAATTTGGCGCGGGGTTCCTCCTAATATCCAAACCAGACCCGAAGAGCCTGGTTTGGACTGGGGGGAACCCCACGCACTTTTTTTCAGCAATTTTTTTTTTTTTTTGTATATTGCCGTGAACCGGCAATACATTACAGCCGCAATTTTAAATGACAAATTTTTCTATGGAAATGTAATTACACACAGACTAAGGACACCCCCCAGGCACAATATTTAAAGGAATTTTTCATTTTTTTCACTTTAAGCATTATTAAAATCACTGCTCCTGAAAAAACGATTGATTTAAAAACTTTTTTTTCATGGATTCATGTCCCTTAGGGCAGGACCCAGTTCCCCATACACTTTTTCAGGCAATAACATTGCATATAAGCCTTTAAATTGAGAACTATTGATTTTTCATGTTTGGGTCCCATAGACTTTAGCGGTGTTCAAATGTTCGTGCAAACTTTTTGTCTGTTCGCAAGTTCTGGTGCAAATCGAACTGGGGGGGTGTTCGGCTCATCCCTACTTTTTACCATGTGACCAAGCATGGCTGATCACAGTGTAAACAGGAAGAGCCGTTTATTGGTCTGCAGACTTGAGTAGTGGAGAGCCGATCGGCTGCTCTCCTGACGGGGGGCTGCGCTGAACGTTTATGCAGCCCCCTTAGGATTGCCACACTGGACCACCAGAGAGCCGACCAGAACCACCAGGAAGTCCCCCCAGGGACAACATTAGGGGGCCGCCCATGGACCACCAGGGAGAAGATCTGGAGGCCGCCCAGGGACCACCAGGAAGCCCACACTAGACCACCAGGTAAGGGGCATACAGTGCACTGTAGGGATGGCACTGTGTCCATATGTGATGCCTACCAGTGCCATCCCTAACAGTGCTATATGCACCAGTGCCCACCAGTGCCATGTACCAGTGCCCACCAATGCCCGCCTGTGCCACCTATCAGTGCCCATCTGCACCACCTATCAGTGCCACCTATCAGTGCCCAGCAGTGCCACATATCAGTGCCCATCAGTGCCCAGTGCCACCTATCAGTGCTGCCTATGAGTGCCCATCAGTGCCGCATATCAGTGCCACCTATCAGTGCCCGTTAGTGCTTCTTATCAGTGCCCATATATGTGCCCCATCATCAGTGCCACCTTATCAATGCCACCTCATCAGTGCCAATCTGTACTGCCTCATCAGTGCCCGTCAGTGTAGCCTCATCAGTGCCCATCAGTGTAGCCACATCAGTGCCCATCAGTGAAGGAGAAAATGTACTTATACCAAGTTTTGTGACAGAAACAAAGAAAACCTTTTTTTTTTTCCAAAATTTTCAGTCTTCTTTTATTTGTAGCACAAAAAATAAAAACCACAGGGATGTTTAAATACCACCAAAAAAAGCTCTATTTGTGGGAACAAAATGATAAAAATGTTGTTTTGGTACAGCGTCGCATGACCACGATATTGTCATTCAAAGTGCAACAGCACTGAAAGCTGAAAATTGGTCTGGGCAGGAAGTGTTCTAAGTGCCTGGTATTGAAGTGGTTAAGGACACGCTGTTGGTGGCAATAACGAACCTCCGCCAGGACATCCAGAGCTTAGCAGGCAGAGTAGAGGAAGTGGAAAAAACAGCAGTCCACCTTGGCACAGCTCTAAAATACATGTATCAGGCAGTGGATACCCACACCCTGCAACTATGTGATTTGAGCTGCCATATGGAGGATTTGGACAACAGGGGGAGACAACATAACCTGAGAATAAGGGGCTTACCAGAATCTGTGGAACCTGACCAACCCACACAAACAGTGGTAAGTCTGTCCAACAGCCTCCTTGACAGACCTCCTACCACCCCTATAGAACTGAAACATATCCATAGAGCATTTAGACCACAAGGCAGGGATGCTGACTCACCTAGGGATGTTGTTTGCTGTTTAGAGGACTTTCATTTCAAGGAGGAGATTTTAATAAAAGCCCGCAACAGAATTCAGCTCTCGCATGGTGGCAGGGACATCAAGATTTACCAAGATCTGTCAGCTATCACTGCAACACTGCAGAGACCTGCGACCCCTGCTGGAGACTCTACGCACCAACAGAATCCAATACAGGTGTAAATTCCCTTTCTGCCTTTCAGCAACCTTCCAAGGGAAAACAGCGTTCTTGAGAGTTCCAGAAGATCTCCAGCAATTTTGCAACACCTAAACATCCCTCTAGCAGATGTCCCTAACTGGTACGCGGAATTTCACCCTAGCAATAGGAGAGTCACGACCCCGAGAGAAGAACCCATGGAGGCCCAAGATCAGAGACAGTGACGTCACCGCTCACTGTCAGCATCCCGATGGCACCCTGCCAAAATGGGCCACCTGCAAGGCCCTAGTCCGATCAAAGCCCCGACTGGCTTGCTTGGACCCTTGATTCTACTTATCTGATGCTACTCAACATGAGATAAGTACCATTTCTGTTTATTTTGATCTTCTAACCTGTTCGCATATTACAGACGTTTCAAGTGTTAATGAGTGAACTCTCATTCCATGATTTACTACTCCAGGCCTACTGATGAAAGTCTCTTTCATCTGTAATAAGCTGCATAACTTTCATCCGTATGATCCTGCATGATGCCTCTCCACCGCTATCACCCAACGGCACTGTAAGACTCATTTGTTAATTACAACAACCTAAGTCAAATAGGGGAGATGCCTACCTCAGCACAAACTGGAAACACATACCCTCACCTCACAGCATTAGAACCTTTGCTCAGAGGTTCTACCCAGAACGAAAGTCAGCTTGAACTTGTGGTTCCCTTATGACACACATGGACTATACTTGTATACCTAGGACCTCCTTCAGCCCTATTTGGTTTTCCTGGTAATGTTGTAAGCAGACACCGATGTAACCCCATTTGTTTCCTCCCTACAGGTGGTAGACAGTTAAGATGACTCACAGGATTCATAATTGGGAGAACATTAAAATAGGTATTTATAAAATTACATTTTGCCCCCTGATGGGACTCCAAAGCGTTCTGATAGATCTCTATCATTGAGCGCATACACAGTAGCTTTCTCCTGCTACCATTCTATATAGCATGGTACTGGACAGAAGGGTAAGCCAATACCTGCAGGTATAAAACCTGAACAATCCTGTGAGACATCCACAACCCCTCAAGCAACATATTTTGATGCTACAGCTGTCAAGCCCCCCCAGAGAGGCAAATTGGGAATTGCTCCAATCACAGCCTGTATTGTGGGGTTGGACACCATACTAGATTGTACCACACAAATGAGTAAGGCAAAACAGTGGTAGACATAGTGCTTACCTTACCCCAGTTGGCAGGTTTCAAATATTATATTAGTATACGAGTAGTAGACTCAACTTATCTTACATGGCTGACAAATTGCGTAATTCCATAATTATATAAATAGCAACAGGTCACGAGTGGCTACAAGACAGGAAACAGCCAAAATACACATTGAGACCTATGCCTATCAGGGAGAATAACTTGAACCACAACTCATCAAAAAAACCCTGCAAAGCTGACCACTTCCCTCTCTTCCCCCCCAGGGTATTTCCCAGGTTGACTTATTGCAATTATTGAAAACTTTACTGAAAAGTTATGGAAATGTACCGAACGTTAATGAAGAAGATGTTGTAATTTCTGTGTTACCAGGTTCTGTTAATCAGTTCAAGTTTGCCGCTAGTGAGATTCCAATATTCGAGTAAGGTCATCCAATGTATAGCAAAAAACTTAATCCATATGGACTATACTGTATATTGCCTTGCTATGTACTAGCTAGTAGTGATCAACACATTTAAAACCCCTTGCTATCCGTTCTCCAATTAAGCATTCAACCTATTTCTCTGTTGGGCGAGACCGCCTTCTGGGTACTCACTTCTTCCAAACCTCCTCCCACACAGTGGTATCACCCACACCTCTCATCCAAAACACCCAATATTAATACACCACTGACCATCTCCGGTCTCTTAATTTCACGAAAAGACCTGACGATGATCTCACACTCCTCTATAGACCTGATGTATTTATCGGACCAACACCCCATCTCAATATCTTTGGAAATCCCAGAAAACACAGCTAGCCCATCCATCTGGTGTCTAGATCCATCCCTTCTCACCGACCCGTCCATCCTTGCAAAAATAAAAGAACGCCTCAGCCAATATTTTTCAGAAAATGAACACCCTGATACCTCTCAACTGATCAAATGGGAAGCACATAAAAGTGTGGTGAGAAGGGAACTAATAGCCATGGCAGCCAAACGTAGATGGGAGAGACAAGCTAGGTTTGATGCCTTGATTGCCTGGATCTATAGTCTGGAAAGAGCTCACAAGAAGTCACAGGCGACCCATACCCTGACAAAACTCATTCAAACTAGAGCCAATCTCCTAGAAGAATTAGGGAAAAAAATAAAAAGAAACTACATTCTAGCCCAAAAAGTGTTCTATGAGCATGCCAATAAAGCCGGAAAGATCTTGGCAAAATGACTCCAGTCCAACAGAGCGGCCACTACAATTCACTCATTAACTAACTCAAAGGGCCAGGAGCTCCCAGGGATATCAACCATAATCTTCCTTCATCTGGATTTCTACAAGTCTGGTGAGCCAGAAGAATATCCCAGACCAACCCTCCTGGCTCCCTGCCTGGCACTGGAGCTGAAATTGTGTGGATTTTTCCTACATCTGCAGTGCTGCACCGACCAACACTCCGCACCCCTTCTCGCGGTCGCTGCCATCTTCAAGCGCCTGGGGCCTGCCACTTCACCAGCTGCATCCTCTCATCAGGGGAAGAGGGGAGCACACTAACCCCCCTGGGCTGAACACCAGCTGCATACCAGTCTAAAGTCTGTGAAGGAACATGGCAGCTGCTTTCTTCTAGGCCTCAGACCAGGCCAGAATCCACCCCATCCTCCAACTCAAGGGGCAGGACAGGTGACAGCTCATCCCCCTGTCGGACCTCTCCATCTTTGCCAGGACTTGGGGAATTAGACAGACCTGACTGTGGGCTCCCAAAAGACAGTTCACGGCTACAGCCTTAGCTCAAGGTACGGCGGCCATCTTTCTCCACCCGCCCACTGTACTGACACTGCCTCTTAGCCCCCCAGATGTCCTTAAAGTCAGCTTTCATTTGATCACATCCCCGGTGGGGGATAGCAACAGAGACTCAACCCTAGCTGTAGTGTGGAGCGCAGCTACTACATGTGGAGTTATTCTCTTGGTCTACCTGACCCCCCTATGCCTGGAATACTCCCCACACTACTACTTGCCACTGCCCAGCCTACTGCATTGCCATCTACAACATTCGTAACAGGAATACCCTAAAGACCAGCTCTTAGCATAAGCTTGTGGGGGTGTTGGCTATCTTACTACACCCCAGCAACCCCCCTCTCTTTTTTTTTGACATTTTTACTTCCTCCGTTGCAGCCCCTTCACCGGGCAGGCTGCTGGCCTATAACAGTACAGTGGGGCGAGGCTAGCCGCATGGAGATGTGAAGACACACTCGCCGTCAGCTCCCGGGTCCCGCAGTTCAACAGGGCTCTAAGACACAGCCAAACTTTGTTCAAATAACTCACACGGGGAAGGACAAACTCAAGTGGCAGAAGGGCTCCATAGGGGCACGCCAAGGAGGTGATCTAGGACAATTTTTCACCTGCTCAGCGGCCGCGGCCCATCGCCAACTGGGTTCCAAGATGGCGTCAGCTACTCCAACCCCCACACGCTCCAACTCCACCATGGACACACAGATAGGCTACCGCCCCAGAATTACCTCACCAGAGGGCTCCGACCACCCCTCTAGGCACTCTAGGAGCCACTCCAATGCTTCCCTGCGTTCTGAAGAAGGATGGGACATGGAAGCCAAAATGAAGTTCCTACACAGTTATATCAGATCTCTTCCCACTAAAACTGACTTTGAACATTATGTTAAGAGAATAAAAAAAACATACAAACAAGAGATCTCTGAACTTAAAAGAGACATTGGGGTCCGTTTCGATGACACAGAAGCCACCACTGATGGCCTCCAGGCCTCTATACAATCTCAGGAAGAAATCCTTAACACCCATACTGTGATGTTGCAACAACTATCTTACCAACAAGACGACATTGAAAACCGTAATCATCGCAATAACATCCACACTCGGGGTATCCCTGAGTCAGTGGAACCAAAGGATCTTACCTTAGCTGTGACAGCCATCTTTAACCAGATCTTACAACAACCTAAAGGAACAGACATTGAACTCAACCGGGTCCACAGGACCGCTGGTCCCAAGAATCCTGATCCCACCTTTGTCAGAGACACCCTATGTAAGGTCTATTTTTTCAAAGTCAAAGATGCAATAATGCATGCTGCCAGCACCCAGGATACCATCCTTTTCAATGAGACCCCTGTGATGCTCCTTCCAGACCTCTCACGCCAAACCCTCGCAATGCGGAAAGCTCTCCACCTCAAGCCGCCTATTTGCTCCTGGCAGTGTCAATCAATCACCACCGTCCACTAGACGGTGGTGATTGATCTCGGAGAAGGCTCGGCGTCACTTCGGGCCATGCAGAGAGTAGCCAGACTCCAGGCTCCAGCCTGCTCACCACAAGTGCAGCTCTGCACGCTCACCGCAAGCGCAGCTCTGCACGCTCACCGCAAGTGCAGCTCTGCACGCTTTTGCCTGTCTGCCTATTAGATGGGATAAGTGCGGAACTTGTCCTGACTTTGGGGGGTCTCTGCAATGTACCCCACCTGTGCTACTGGCTGCAAAGTACCCCACCTGTGATATTGGCTGCAAAGTACCCCCACCTGTCATATTGGCTGCAAAGTACCCCACTTGTGATATTGGCTGCAATGTACCCCACCTGTGTTACTGGCTGCAAAGTACCCCACATGTGTTACTGGATGCAAAGCACCCCACCTGTGATATTAGCTGCAAAGTACCCCACCTGTGATATTGGCTGCAAAGTACCCCCACCTGTGATATTGGCTGCAATGTACCTCCACCTGTGTTATTGGCTGCAATTTATCCCCACCTGTAATATTGGCTGCAATGTACCCCACCTGGGATACTGGCTGCAATTTACCCCACCTGTGTTATTGGCTGCAATTTACCCCGCCTGTGTTATTGGCTGCAATTTATCCCCACCTGTGATATTGGCTGCAATGTACCCCACCTGGGATACTGGCTGCAATTTACCCACCTGTGATATTGGCTGCAATTTACCCCACCTGTGATATTGGCTGCAATTTACCCCAACCTGTGATACTGGCTGCAATTTACTCCACCTGTGATATTGGCTGCAATTTACCCCCACCTGTGATACTGGCTGCAATTTACCCCACCTCTGATACTGGCTGCAATTTCCCCCCACCTGTGTTATTGGCTGCAATTTACCCCACCTGAGATACTGACTGCTATATATACCCCCTACCTGTGTTGCTGAGGCTCTATACTGTGTCATGTGATACTGGCTGCTATATACCCCACCTGTGATGCTGGGGCTCTATACTGTGTCCTGTGATACTGGCTACTATATACCCCACCTGTGATGCTGAGCTGTATACTGTGTCCTGTGATGCTGAGCTGTGTACTCCTGACACAATATGTGGAATACAGGGGATGGAGTGGGTGGATTCTATAAGGGGTAGGGCTTATTAGAAGTAGTAGGGGTAAAAAAGGAAGGGCAGGCCCTGCCCCCCCCCCCCATCCTAAAACTTCACCAGCCACCACGGGTTTACTGTGTTAAAATGTCTTATATTTTCATGTGCTACATGTTGTTATCTCTGATACATTGGAGCCACCTAGTGTCCATTTTACTTAATTGTTTTTCAAGTGTTTATTGGTCTCGCTCTCCATCAATCCTATCCAAGCCACCCTCTACATCTGTAATTGCTGGGATTTTGGCCACTGAGACCCGTGTGTACTATTTTACCTATTACTTCTTCTTTCCTCCTACTCTCTCCTCTCTCCTCTCTTTCTTTACCCCTCTATACTTTTCTTCCTGTTCTGCTGGATTGTTCTGGTTAACTGGATACTTCTACCCTAGATACCATTCATTATACCATATTTCCTACTATCATTTATCTCATGGCTCCCGTATGTCTGATTCATTTAGCTTCCTATAATCGCAGGGGTTTTAACTCCCCTGAGAAGCGAAGCCAGGTTTTATACCATTTCCATAAATCAAGATCTAGTATTTTAATGCTACAGGGAACCCATTTCTGTACTGGTTCTGTCACTAATTTGCGGAACAGATCTTACCATAAATAGTTTCATAACCCCAATCCACTCTCCAAAACAAAAGGAGTATCCATTGCCTTCCATAAAACATTCTACCCGGAGGTTTTAAATTATCTTGCTGATGAAGCGGGTAGGTTTATATTTCTTAAACTGAAACTAAACGATTTTCTTTTCACAGTAGTGAATATCTACGTTCCCAACGTTGGTCAAACTGAGTTCCTCTCTTCCACTCTCACCAGACTACTCTCCTTTGGGGGCACCGGTTTCATTGTGGCCTTCTCACCGCCTGCAGACCCCTCAATGGGTAAGTCCTCTGTCCCTGCGTCCTCCTTAACACGCATCAAATCCCTACTCCATGATGCACACCTCGTAGATGTCTGCTGCGTACAACATCCTGAAGAACATGACTATAGTTACTTTTCTGTAGCCCACAACTCTTACAGTAGGCTGGATTACTTCTTGATCTCACAATCCCTACTAGACTCCCCTTTACAGTCCACTATAGGACACATCCTCTGGTCCGACCACGCCCTGGTTCTCCTATCCTTAGCTCGCCCACCTAGAATGGGAGCATCTTGGAGACTTAATGACAATCTATTGTGAGACACCGTGTGCATGGCAGAGGTCTCTAAAGCGATTCGGAATTTTATGACTGACCATTCTTCTGACACTACCACTCCACTTACACAGTGGGAAGCCTTAAAATGTGTAATACTAGGCCTTCTCATCCAACATGGGTCTAGACTGAAAAAAATTAGATACACACACACACACACGCAGGTGTGGTTGAGATTTGGGGTGCGCACCCTAATGCAATAGGCTGCGCACGCCTATGATCTCTTCCAAACCATACCGGTTCTGATACCCAAATCATACTTTGCCTCCCTCAGTTCACTCTCCATTAGGTTCATTTGGCACCAAGGCCTCCCCCGAGCCAAATACAAATTGCTAACTCTCCCGAAGCTTCAGGGGGGTACAGGATTACTGGACTCTGAAATCTACCATAAGGCCACCATCATGGTCCGCATACTCAAATGGTTCCCCCGCCCCATCCCTAAAGCTTCTGTGATAGTGGAGCAAGACCTGGCACCCGTAGACCTCCGTTCCTTGTTATGGGGCTATAGGGGAGCCTTACCCCATTTGACTTCCTCCTCATCCTTAACCCTAACAGCCTTAACCTTATGGTACAGAAAGGGGCTTTGCTCCATGCTGTCCTCAAACCCTTCCCCCCTCACGCCCTTATTCAACATTTCCCTCAGGGTGTGGGAGTCCACACGGTCGATTCATTCCAGCGTTCTTCTTGGACTCTGGCCCAAGATTTCATATATCCTCGCATGGGTGCCCCTGTGGTCCCGACATGCCCCCGTAACTGGCTAACGTCCATACACATGGCCTCTTTTACGAAACAACTATTCTATTCCTCTCAAATACACTGTTCACTCACAGAATATGAAAAATGTAGTACCTTACAAGAAACGCCCAGACATCTACTCAGTATACAGCCTGGTTCGGGCTCTTATACATAAGGACCTGCCATCTTACACTAGGCTATGGTCTGCAGACCTGGGAATTGACATATCAAAGATGGAGTGGCAAACCACTTTTCATTTCACCCACAAATCCTCTATATTCTGCTACTCGCAAGAAAAAAAAATTAAGATCCTCTCCCGGTGGCACAGGGACCCCTCAACCCTTCATAGAATCTTCCCGGATACCCCGGAGGAATGCTGGCGTTGTGGTTCACCTCATGGAACATACCTACATGTCTGCTGGGAGTGCGAGAGAATACGTTCCTTCTGAAAGCAACTATTTCAAGTATATAATCATAAATATATGAGGATTCTTTAACTCCTACACCTAAGATTGCTTTGCTCTCTATCCTCCCTGGTTCCCTGGCATCTCAGAAAAGATGCCTCCTTCGTTTCATTTTGTCAGCTGTTCGACAACTCATCCCATTATACTGGAAAACTACTATTACTCCATCCCTAGCTCAGTGGGTCTCCACAATGAACGATATTATGAGAATAGAGGAGAGACTGGCAATGGACAATGATATATTAGACAAATATAAGGTTTTATGGTCCATCTGGATTCGTTTCTCCACCTCTGACACCCTCACCGGTTTACTAGGGCCCCAACAATGTCCCTCCTTACCCTAACCCTAGTGTTGGACATAAAGAATGTTTCGTATAAGCCGGATGGGCAATCCTGCAGAACTGAGACCTTCCAGCAGATCCTTCCCTTCAGTGTTGCCAACCTCTCGCAGCGGTTTTTACTGGCAAAACTTGGGAATTTTACTGGCAGAGCACATTTTTTACTGGCAACCTGAAAAATAACAGAACTTCTATTAAAAACTAAGGCAATTGATATTCAAACACAACATGGAAACACTGACAATACCAATAGCAATAATTTGCTGGGTTTACACTTAAAAAATCAGCACAGCATGACAAATTATGAGACCCTGATATTCATAGACAGTTGTAAAAATCACAGATTTTTACAAACTGTCAGTAAATTTACTGGCGGTTGGCAACCCTGCTTCCCTTCTTCCCTTTCCCTCTTCTTTCTCTATCTTCTTCTACTTTCCTCCATCTATCTATCCTTCTATTCCCTTTTCCACAACATTTCCTTCCCCCCTGCTTTCTCTCAGCCCTCTTTACCCTTATATACAACATAGAACAATGTTCTTATACCTTAAAGTGATTTCCGAATGTATTGAGCCTTGGTTAATTTTTTTTCCTCTTCCTTGCTACTCAAAGTACTGTGTTATTGAATGCCACGAGTTCTACTATAGGCGATAGCCATTGAGTGGATTTGCGGATACCTGTTATCAATTGCCACTCCATTTTTGTATTATGAAAATTGCTTTCAATAAAAATATTTTCAACTCTAACTTAAAGGGCCACAAACTAGTATCAAACACTGATATAGCAAAGACATTTGTCCAGTACTAAAACACTTTATACAACTTACCACCTACAGAGTCACAGAAAGCAGACACAACTAGACTCCAGCAGCTCAAAGATTTCAACCATAAATATAGTCCCAAGTCGATATCCAAATCGGAAGCCAGAAATCTGGAAAGGCCGCTTTCCGAGGAAGCAGAAAGCAGGGCTGTGAGGGCTACAAAGGGAACACATTGCGACCTTATCAAAAAGTTTATTAATGGTAGAAAAAATTACACATATAAACTACAGAATAAACCAAATCAAATTAAAAAAGCTTAAGACAACGTTGTCCAAAAAACTAAAAACAGACCGGGCATCCTGACGCTCCCCTCCTTCTCCTCCCCCCTGCACCTCATTGCCTCCTCCATTAACCTTTAGTGGTTCTACTCACTAATAAGGTTGCGGTGTGTTCGCTTTATAGCCCTCACATCCCTGCTTTCTGCTTCCTCTTAGCAGTGCGGGATTGTCCCCCCCCCCTTTTCCCCTTTTTTATCCACTACTTGATTGGCTAGGGGAACCCCACTCTCTATTTGAGTCAACATATTATTTTCATACACTAATTAAGGGGTAGTAGGTTGTCTCCTTTGTCCTATTTTTTTATTTGCGCTTTTCTGAGGAAGAAAATAAACTAGCCCTCAAACAGCTGAAAATGGGAAAAAGCCCAGGCCCAGATGGTCTTACAGTAGGGTATTATAAAACCTTCACAGATACACTATTACCCCAGTTTCTACAACACATTCTTCACTCACACCCCCCCCCCCCCACAAGAGACCTATTACAAGCACATATGACAGTGATCCTGAAACAAGGGAAGGATCCTGCCTTAATTACTAATTATAGACCAATATCCATACTTAAGGTAGATGTAAAACTCTGTGCCAAAATCCTGGAGAATCGCCTACTCCCTCTCTCAAACTAGGCTCCTTAGACCAAGCAGGCTTCATACCAGGAAGGAAAGATAGGGATAACAGCATAAAAGTAATTAATATTCATCATTGGCTAACCTCTAATCATCAATCTGCATTTTTTTCTTTCCCTGTATGCTGAGAAGGCATTTGATAGAGTGGCCTGGGACTACCCTATTTTCTGGCGTATAAGACGACATTTTATAGTAAAAAAGATACCCCAAAAATTGGGGGTCTTCTTATACGCCGGGTGCTGTAGCTACAGAACGTCCTTATTAAATATTTTAGCCCGCTGGATGTGCCCTAATATGTACTGTAGCTTCTGCTACATACAGAACATCTCTATCATTAATATTTTAGCCCACTGGATGTGTATACAGTAAGTTCTTCAGCTACTTACAGAACGTCCCTGTGCTGTAATACTCTATGTACCGCGCTGAGCCAATCATGGCAAGCTGTGTATTCTATTAATGCATACAAAACCTGCTCGGATTGGCTGAGTCAGAGAGGCGGACTTATACAACCTTTTCCAATCTGAGCAGGCTTTGCATTAATAGAAATACACCGCTTGCCTTGATTGGCTCAGCGCAGTACATAGAGTATTACAGCACAGGGACGTTCTGTGAGTATCTGAAGAACTTACTGTATACACATTCAGCGGGCTAAAGTATTAATAATTAATTAAGAGAAGTTCTGTATGTAGCAGAAGCTACAGTACATATTGGGGCACATCCAGCAGGCTAAAATATTTAATAGGGACGTTCTGTACCTAGCTGAAGCTTCAGTATTAGGGCACATCCAGCAGGCTAAAACATTTAATGGCTGATAGAAAAGACCCCATGATGGCTCCAGGAAGAAGAAGGAAAAATGAAAGTTGTAAACGTTGCCAAGGAACACAATAACTGTGCTGCTGCAAGACAATATGGAGTAACAGAAAAGATGGTCTGAGACTGGAAAGCAAATGAAGATGCATTAAAGGAGTAAGGAGGAGGATGCCAAGGAGTAAGTGTGAATTAAGAAGAGGCACCCCACATTGGCCGGAACTTGAAAAGCAAGCAGACATGGTGCATGAGCATTGTCAAAATGGTTATGTAGTGACACGAAACAAAATACGTATGTTTGCACTTCAGTGGGCCAAATCGGACCCAGATCACAGCAAAGGATTTAAGGCCACTGTATCCTGGAGCACTAGGTTCTTGGAAAGGCATGATCTGGTACTGAGGCAAAAGACCAAAATTGCACAAAAATTACCTGCAGATCTTGATGGCAAAGTAAGTCTTTTCCATAGATATGTAATAAAACAGTGCAAGAAACATGGCTATGCGTTAAGTCAGATAGGAAATATGGATGAAACTACTATGAATTTTGATATGGTTGGAAATAAGACTGTTTATCCGAAAGGTTCAAAAACAGTGTTAATTAAAACAACAGGACATGAGAAGTCCAGTTTTACAGTGGTACTAGCATGTACAGCTGATAGCGCCAAACTAAGACCAATGATTATTTTTAAAAGAAAAACAATGCCAAAAATCAAGTTCCCTGTTGGAGTTTTGGTACATGTGAATGAAAAAGGCTGGATGGATGAAGAAGGGGTAAAGCTATGGCTTCATAATGTATGGAGTAGGCGACCAGGTGGACTTCATCAAGAACGTAGCCTACTGGTGTGAGATATGTTCAGGGCTCATTTAAGAATAAACACAGATGCGGCAGTTATTCCTGCAGGATTGACATCATTGGTACAGCCACTGGATGTGTGCCTAAACAAGCCATTTAAGGATCGCATTCGAGAACCGTGGAATGAGTGGATGGTTAGCGGCAAAAAGTCATTCACAAAAGGAGGAAACATGCATGCTCCACAGTTGGATGTTTTGTGCAACTTTGTCATAAAAGCCTGGAATGATATTGATGCAGAAACAGTAATCAAGTCTTTGAAGAAGTGTGGCATATCAAATTCTTTGGATGGTATGGAGGACGACTTCTTGTGACAAGATGAAGGGGAAGCCGAAGCTGAAGCCACACCATCTGATTCAGAATTAGATCCATATGATGACTGTCTTACAATTGTACCACAAGATGTCATTGATGAACTTATGATGTCAGAGGATGAACATGGTGAAGATTTTGAAGGATTTTAAGTACCGGTAAGTCATAACCATTTTAATTAAAATTAAAATCAAAACTGATGTTATTTAATGGTGTGGTGCTGTCTCGGAAGAGGGGGTAGTCTTATACGGCGAGTATAGGGCAAAATATATGTTTTAACTGGAAAATTAGGGGGTCATCTTATACGCCCAGTCTCCTTATACTCCGGAAAATACGGTATATGTATGAAACGCTTGCAGCCCTGGGAATTGGAGAGCACATGTTAAACTTTATACTGGTATTCTACTCCTCACCCACAGCGAAAGTACATATAAATGGCCCACTATTGAATGCCTTCTCGATATCTAACGGAACGAGACATGGCTGCTCCCTTTCCCCCTTAATTTTCGCCCTCACCCTCAACCGCTTCTCAGGCATATCAGAGCAAACCCTGACATACACAGAGTCTCCATATTCAACAAAACATATAAATTGGCAGCTTTTGCGGTTCCTAACGAATCCTCTTACTACGATCCCGAACCTACTAAAAGATTTCTCCAACTTTAAGATCCTGTCTAGTGTTGAGCGAACCCGGACTGTAACGTTCGGGTCCGTACCGAACTTTCGGGTGTCCGTGGCACGGACCCGGACCCGGACATTTCAAAAATCGTTCGGGTGCCCAGGCACGGTGCCTGTGGGCTTTCAAGCCATGCCTGGGCTTGCAATGTCAGGCCCAAGCGAGTTGTGATCTGTCCTAGAATTTCAACCTCTTTAGAAAATCATCCAAGCCCTAGCATCATTCTCCTAAGCAATCCTTGGCGTTTTCGACGGTTAAATATACAAAACAACTTATACCTCTGAGACACATACAGTCCCAAACGAGACTATACGGACTCTTCGCCAACTCCCACTCCCGCTTTTAATTCCCCCTTTCCCTCGTCGGTACAGAGCAAGGCAATCTATAGCTCTTCCGTAAGTTATCACCCGGTAAATATACATGAAAGCGACACCCACTCCTCATCTTA
>BLSH010363154.1:159382-195565 GCA_018402905.1 Glandirana rugosa | reverse complement strand
CTTCCACCTACACTGCCACGGCCTAGTCAACCTCTAGGCTCCTACTCCACATCCACCCCCCTTCCCATTTTTTTATTTGATTTTAATTTATTTTCCCTATCCCCATTTATTTGTAGGGCACTTGCCCTAGTTTGAAGATGATTTTAGAACAGTTATATGGCTTCTACCGTTAATTAATACTTTTCAGTTTGAAGATGAACCACATTCATCTCCATTTTTGCATTTTTTATGTTTTTATTTTTTTTTAAATATTTAAAGTTATTTCCCTGTCCCCATTTTTTTGTAGGGCACTTGCCCTACCCTTACCCCCATTTTACTTCCTTTTGCAGCCCTCTGGGGCTTTCCAGGACTTTCCTACAGCCATTTTTGTGCCTAAAAGTTCGGGTCCCCATTGATTTCAATGGGGTTCGTTGTCCGTGCGATCGTTCGGGTTCCGTCCGGACCCGGACCCGGACTTTGTCCCGAAGTTCGGACGGACCAGCAGAACCCGAACGTCCAGGTGTTCGCTCAACTCTAATCCTGTCCAATTTGCAGATAAACCTCTTGATATCAGGATGCAGATCATCCAGTAAGGGTAAACAGATCAATGGGCTGCACCAAAAGAAATCAGGACCATAAGTGAAATAGAAATGTTTATTAACCGGTTCCCGCTCGCGTACATTAACTGCTGCACTGTGGCAGCGTAGCATGAATTGCCGTATATAAACGGCGGCTTGCACATGCGCAGCCAGCGGGTGGGAGCTCTCATGCCCACCGCACTCTACAGGAGTGTGCCCGCGGCTCGGGCGGACCCGATGAGCCGCGATGACCTGGCAGAGAGAAGGAACGGGGAACAGCAGTTCCTCACTGTGGGCATTTAAAAGATCTACTGATCCCTGTCACTGGGATCAGTTAGATCTCTTTTGCCCATGGTAGCCCATTCCCCTCACAGTTTGAACACGTCTAGGGAACACAGTTAACCCCTAGATCGCCCCTGCAGGTTAACCCCTTCACTGCCAATGACATGTATACAGTAATCAGTGGATATTTAAATTTCTGATCGCTGTATAAATGTCATTGGTCCCAAAAAAGTGTCAAAAATGTCCGACATACCTGCCTCAATATCAAAGTCCGGATAAAAATCACAGATCGCCTCCATTACCACAAAAAAAAAATGTAAAAAAGCCAGAAATGAATTCTCATGGTTTGTAAACGCCACAACGTTTGCGCAAACCAATCCATAAACGTCGATTGCAATTTTTTTACCACAAATATGAGGAAGAATATAAATTGGCCAAAACCGACAAATAAATTTGTTTTTTTATATTTTTTTTGGATTTGTATTTTAGCAAAAAGTAAGAAATATTGTTTTTTGCAAAATTGTCACTCTTTTTTTGTTTATAACAGTGATCAGAAATGATGCAGAGGTGGTTAAATACCACCAAAAGAAAGCTCTATTTGTGGGGGGGGGGGGGGGGAGGACACAAATTTTGTTTGGGTACAACGTCTCACGAGTGCCGTGCCGTATCGCAAAAAGTGCTCTGATCCTAACATGGGAAATTCTTGCGGGGACAAAGTGGTTAATGAAAGTGACATGCATCCAATACCAGCACCAATGATAATACACAAACAATGTGGAAGTAATAAACGCAAGAAACCCCAGTAAAAGCCCTAACTAACTAAATATATACTAATAAGGTTCACACATGGGAATACCAGCAAGGTCAGGCGATAAGGAACAGAAACAAAAAAGCACACAAGGGCGCACTGGCATAGTGCATTATCCTTGATACATTTTAATCCATAAAATCATAAAAACATACTCACAAACAGCTTTTGTGTATAAAACATTCACAGTGCTGGAATGGGTAACGACCGTACGACCGTCTCCTGCCTGTGACCTAGATGGACTTTCTTACGCGTTTCCAGGCCGTAGCCTCTTCATCGGAGCCTGCACAAAAGCTGTTTGTGAGTATGTTTTTATGATTTTATGGATTAAAATGTATCAAGGATAATGCGCTATGCCAGTGCGCCCTTGTGTGCTTTTTTGTTTCTATAGTTTGGGACGACCCCAGTCCATCAGGTGGCAGCAGGTTGGCACGTTATCCAGCTTTGACAACAGTAGACATCCCTTGCTTCACCACTGCAGTTAAGCTATACTCCTTGAGCGCGGAAGATAAAGATTTCTACTTTGATAAGGAACAGAAGCCAGCAATAGCAACAGGCGGCAGGTAGCAGGTCACAGGGGACAAAGGACAGGACTCTGGAACAGGGTCAGGCATGAACAGATCACCGGGAACAAGGGACAGGACTCCGAAACAGGGTCAGGCAGGAACAGATCACTGGGAACAAGGGACAGAACTCCAGAACAAGATCAGACAGGAACAACGGCTAGCAGATGCAATACTGAAGCCCTGAAACCCAGTGAAGGGCTGGCTTTTATATTTCCCACAGCACATGTCAGGTGCAGCCTGAAGATCTGTGTGTCCCTCTGCTGGGAGACACCCGCAGGCGGACACCAGAACTACACACTTAGGTGCAGAAAGCAACAGTGCCACCTGCAGGTGAGCCCAGCAGTAGCATAGGTGTTAGAAAAAGATTGTGCTGAGGACGTGTTTGCATTTTGTTGTTGGAGGGAGGAGGCGGTGCCGGGCAGCTCTGTTTAAACAGTGTGCTTCCTGTAAGCAAGTGCTGTCCGTTCTACAACGTTTAGTGTGAGTTCCTTGCTTCCTGACTATCTGATACCTGTTCCTGTGACCCGGCCTGCTTTGACCCTGCTCTGCACTCTGCCGGCACCGACCCCGGCTTCCACGACCACTCTTCTGCCTGCTCCCTTGTACCTCGCTGCCTGAATGTTGCTGACCCAGCCTGCACCCGACCATCTGTCTGCCTGAACCCTTGTACTGTGCCGCCCGCCAATTACCGACCCGGACTGCCTCATGACCCTTCTGCCTGCACGAGCTCCAGTGGACATCTACCTTGCACCAGAGACTGTCCAGCCCTCATGCCCCCCCGTGCTCCTGAGTTCCCTGTCTGCACTACCAGGGACTCATGAATCGGGGCTGCAAGAGAGGTACCCCCTGCATAAG
Organism: Glandirana rugosa; assembly: GCA_018402905.1. NCBI lineage: Eukaryota > Metazoa > Chordata > Amphibia > Anura > Ranidae > Glandirana > Glandirana rugosa. Next base: position 192,497 of record BLSH010363154.1, on the reverse strand, counting down.
CCAGACTCCATCACCAGGTACGTGACAATAGGTCCTGACACTCAAAATCTTATGCCCTCAACATTTCTCTAACACAGGATATGTTAAAGCTCTGCCAATCCAATTTTCCGTTCCACTGGAAGCAGGATGCGATAACATACCTTGGCGTACAACTACCTTCCAAATTATCAAACCTATACACCAAAAACTTAATTCCGGCCCTACAAAACATACAACATGGTCTACAATCCTGGTTAACTGGCTTAATCCTGGTTAATTCATGGTTTGGCAGAGCAGCAATTGTCAAAATGACCATCCTCCCAAAATTACTGTACTTTATGCAAACCTTACCAAATAAGCCCCCGCCCACCTTCTTCTCCATGTACAAAAGAGCGTGTACGAAATTTATCCGGGGAGAGCTATGACCCAGAATAAATTATGAAAGGTTGACACCAAAATTTAAAGGGGGCATAGGCTTACCCAATATACTCAAATATTATCAGGCATGTAACTTGACGAGGATAATCGATTGGAATATTCACTCTGAAGTGAAAGACTGGGATCAACTTGAACACACTTTTTCATCCATACCCTTGAACCAACTCCCCTGGCCAGATCAGGAACATATCCCAGCGACATGTAAAACTCACCCATTAATAAACAATACTTTAGGCATCTTTGCAGGAGTATGTTTAAACCATAAGACCCCCATTCGGCATAATCCGCTATTCCCTCCAGGCCAATTGGACACATTCCTAACTGAAGGCTGGCCCCATCTCAAAGTACAAGCAGAACACTTCTTCGACAAAGGACACTTTCTGACCCTAACCTCCCTCTCCACATGTATGACTACACAGAATTTTCCATTTATGACCTACTTTCAAATCCGACACTTCCTAAACAACCCTAAATTAGTCCCAAGATGGACTCACCAACTCATGCCGTTTGAAACCGTATGCAGCTAATAAGAACCACAAAGACACTTAATTTCAGACACATATTCTTTGCTATTCTCTAACCACAACCCCTAGTCCAATAAGACCAGCCAAAAATGGGAACAAGAACTATCCCTAGATTTAACAGAGGAGGAATGGGAAAAAATATACATTTGTGTTCATAAAGGAACGGTTAATGTTTCAACTGGGAAAAATGGCTTAAAAATCCTTTCATGGTGGTATAGAACCCCCGTTACATTACACAAAATATAATATATCAGTTTCACCCAACTGTTGGCGATGCAATGGCACTGAAGGCTCGCTACTGCACATTTGGTGGACATGTCCACAAATTCAACACTTCTGGATGAAAATCCACCGCCTTATTTATTTTATTTATTTACTGCCTTATATCATGACATACTCACTCAACTACTCACCTGAGCAATATCTTTTGCATCATTCCTCACTTCGGCTAAAATCATATTCACGCTCCCTAGCCATGCATATGGTGAATGCAGCGAAATTATGCATTCCTTCCCTTTGGTGAAACCCGTCCCCTCCCACAATAGCAGAATGGTTTAGACCAGGGATATGCAATTAGCCGATCTCCAGCTGTGCAAAACTACAAGTCCCATCATGCCTCTTCCTCTTGGTGTCATGCTTGTGGCTGTCAGAGCCTTGCAATGCCTCATGGGATTTGTAGTTTCTCAACATCTGGAGGTCCGCTAATTGCTTATCCCTGGTTTAGACGGATAAAGAAAATTTCTGAGAAGGAGGCACTTGTCCACCAAGCGAAAGAAACACAACCCAGATATAATAAAATATGGGCTTGTTGGCACCACTTTACCACAACAGCTGAATACTCCCAACTAGCAATATTACTTTTTAAGAGAGACTTCTGACACCCTGTGGCAGAGGGGAATGGATACACTCCCTTCCCCTCCTACCCCCCCCTCAATTCACAAATTCCTCGCCCCATGTCACTCCCCCCTGAATTCACAAAATAGCGATAGCTACCCCTCTTCAACTATATGAAGACCAATAAGCTATTTTGTCATACATATGGTATCACAACATATCTGACACCACAGTCCCAAAAGGGATAGTAGTCCCCTATCTCAGGGAACATGTAATTAACATTTTACCTAAAACAGTGGGCCCTGAAAACTCTATCAGACAGTGCGCTTCCAGTTTTCACAGGTTCAAAAACAGACATGTGAAAGCCCATACTTGAGAACATTATGAACGTAATATAATATAGTTCCTTACTTATAAAACTGTGTTTTTGATAAAGACAAGGAGGTCGGAGGGTGAGGTTTTCTCCCACGATGCAGCTTGCTCCCAGTTGGCATGTCGGGGGAAACCGGACCTTGCCCACGACCTCACTTGTGGTCTACGAGAGTGTCCATGCCATTTAGACATTTTTTTTTTCTTCAGGTTATTACCCTGTTATGTCTTATGTATTAACTTGAAAGGTCTTTGTTTGGATAAATCTCAATGTATGACAAAACTGTTGACAACTCTTTTAACCACTATTCTTTGTTATTTGAGAAACAATAATATCAATAAAAATCTATTGGAAAAAAATGGATATTTTACCCAAGTATCTGTATTTGTTTCAAACTCTACCTGTAAAAATGCCTAAAACTTTTTTTAATAGATTAAATAGGTGTCTTCTACAATTTATCTGGAAGACTATTAAACCTTGAATAAACTGGAAAACGCTTTGTCGATCAAAGGCGTGCGGAGGTGCGGCTCTACCAGATTTCGATTGTTATTATAAGGCAGTTATATTTTTAAATATCTTGGATTGGTTTTACCACTCTTCTGACAAACGGTGGATTCAAGTAGAAATAGATGCTGCTCCATTACCCTCTCACACCATTATTAGATAATTCTTCTCTTCCTATTGGCCTTCATTCACATGCTATTCTGAGTTGTGACAAAAAACTTCTGGCTGCAAATTAGGCACATGATCTCAAAAAATACATTCATCTCATTTTCAAATTTTCAAAATACACATGGCCAGATGAGAGGCCTTTGGTTTATCTATCTGCAGTTACAGAGTTTTTATGGCTTTTTGACACCAAAAAAAAAACATCCATCGGCCGTTTACAAAATTTGAGCAGTTGCGCATATCTTCTGAGCCCCCAGCACATATTAAATCTAAGATTTATAAAATATTATTTGATTTAAATTCACCTGGCCTACCTACGTATACAGTAAAATGGACTATCGAACTAAGCCGTTCATTCAAAGACAGGGAATGGGATCAAATTTTCAATAATACACATAAATTCTCAATGGCTTGTGATACTCAGGAATGTAATTTCAAACTTCTTTCAGATTATTATAATACAGGATTTATATAGCGCCAACAGTTTACGCAGCACTTTATAACTTGAGGGTAGACAGTACAAATACAAGATGGTATCGTATGACAGTTAATTTACATTGTATCTCTCCGTCTCAGTCAGAATTATGCTGGTGTTGTCAGGTCTCTAGTGGGGATTTCCTCCATGTCTGGTGGGCTTGCCCAACGATCAATAAATTATAGGAATGAAAGATAGAAGTATTTGGAGGAAAATGTGAAGGCAAAATCAGATGAGTCCAATCCACAAATTCAATTGAAAAATAGAATATAGCACCATTAGCCCCATTAAGGATTGGTACGGACACATCTGATATATTGTAGAAAAATCATTTTATTACATTATATTACAAAACAATTATATTTTGCTACATAAACGCATATTAAATAAATACTAAAATTAACATACAGTGAATAGTAGATCAAGAAATTCAGTGATGCAGGGTCTATGATGGTTCTTGACAACAATTCATATCATTATAATACAAAAATTACCCAACATGTGTGTGAACAGATTGAGAACCTGATCCCCAAAAATAAGATAATGGGGCTGGTCCCACAATGAATCACTATTGCGAACCTGACATGTTTCAGACTTTGAATGAGTCCTTCTTCAGAGATATATGGGCATATGTTGGAAATATAGTTTTATATAAAGTAGAAACATATACATTGCTTTTTCACATAATATCCACAGTTATTGATTGTTCCACATTGAGAAAACCCACAATGTAATAAAACATGTCATATACTTACATATCATTCCAAATACAATGGATGTAAACCAGAGCCACCGTTCACTGTATGGTCACTGAGGGCGATAAAAAGGCAACTTCTGAAGTGATAGTCCTGGGGGCTTATACGCCTAGCCACAGAGGATCAAAATAGCTTATACCAGCTTGGGGTATGGAGAAAAGAGCCCAGGAGAGAAAACAGAGCCACCAAAAAGGTTGTCCCACAAACGAGGATCTTTCAAGCTTGGAGGCAAGTTAACTCTTGCTTGGAAGCCTTCCAGTACAGCAAAAAGTAGGTATACTTGTAAATCTGTATATAAAATCAAAAAAGGAGTTCCATCAATGGGGGTGTCTATCACAGTACCCCAATCAGGTAAAGGTCATATCAGCTTGTACATACATCTAGAAAAATAGCCTAATCTGAGGCACTCACGCTCATATTTAGAGCCAGAGAGTGGTAACGTATCCATAAGTAATGAAAAGTAGCTAGGCAAATTTCAGAGGTACAGAAAGTATAAAAAGTGCCCATAATACCGTTCCTGGGAAACGTGGGGGAGATGCATATTCGTCCCTCTATGGACCAAAAGATGTCCACCAAAATGCCGGATTTGTGTCCACTCTATTCACCCTTCAGTTAAGTATTCTCCCACCAAATTGTGAGTGGATATAGCTGTAAGCCTGGGAGATGAATCCAGCCATGGCGCCACTGTTGTGGACACCTGGGCCGGGCGCTATGATCCCTCGATGATGCGGTGTGCACCGCACCACCGCCGACGCGCGTAGAGTCCACCTCCTGCGTGTCACGCTGTAATGCAAACAGGAGATGGGCCACAATCAAGGGTATGGCCCAGCAGACTCATGGAGGTGCCCAACCAGGGCCCCGCTGGAGGGCGGGACACCAGGGCGGGCCCACGTGCGCTGGGCTGTGGGATAGGGAAGCCCCATTCAGTCCAGTCTCAATCCTCCAACGGTCCCCAGCATGTCACGGGGCTAGGAATGAAAAACCACACAGTAACAAATCTTGGAATTGGAATTTCCAATCGAAGTATCTGGAATGTATAACAATATCCAAAAATAATTTATAAACAAATTATACAGGGTACAGTTTATACAGTTTGGGGGTACGGGCGCCATGCACTGAAAGGCTATGTCGACCCAGAGGGAGACCTGGGTCTTTCTTAATGATGCTTGTAAAATGCTGGTATATACGCTGCCAAAACTCAACTTTCGTCTTACCGACATAAAAAGAGCCGCACTCGCATGTCATGAGATATATGACACCCGATGTACGACAGTTAACAAATTGATGGGCAACAAATTTTTCCCCATTGGGGATGACAACATCCTTACGAGTGTCCATGAATTTGCAGTACCCACATTTTCCACAAGTGAATGTTCCTGTAGCTGTCGCTATGGATTTTTTATTCATTCGAAATTCGCTTTGCACTAATTTGTCATGCAGGGAAGGGGTTTTCTATAGGTGATGAGTGGGTGATCCGTAACAAAGGGGGCCAGTTTGGGGTCTATTGTTAAAAGATGCCAGTATTTGGTGTAAATATCTCAAACTTGTCTGTGTTGTTGGTTAAATGTAGTATTCCGGTATATCCACTATCAGACCTGGTTTTCTGTGGGAATAGGAGTTCATGTCTAGATTTGGCCTTAGCTTTATTGTATGCCTTACTAAGGCAAGAATTAGAGTAGCCCCACTCCCGTAGCCTTGTTCTTAGTACCTTTGCTTCTCTTTCAGACAGAGATTCATTACAGCAATTACGTCTTGCCCGGATGTATTGTCCGTAAGAGATGGATCTCTTTAAAGATGTAGGATGAAAGCTAGAGGCTTATAAAATGGTATTTCCAGCTGTTGCTTTTCGAAAGAGGTCACTAGATAGTCGACCATGATTTTGTTTGTGTATGGTAAGATCTAAAAACGTAATTTCGGTAGTGTGGACATTCATGGTGAACTTCATATTGAAAGAGTTGTGCGTATTAATATAATCAAGGAACTGGCTCGTAGTGGAGGATGGGCCATCCCACAGAATGAGGATGTCGTCGATGTACTGACGCCACGCAATGGTGTGGCGTGTGTAAATCGACGCATCCTCACTTAGGAAAAGTAGTCTCTCTCACTCTCCCAGGTACAGGTTTGCGTAAGAGGGCACACAGCATGTGCCCATGGCGATCCCCTGCACCTAGAGGTAGTGGGAGCCACAGAAACAAAAATAGTTGTGTTTCAAAATAAATTCTAGGGCCTCCAAAATTAAGGCCATAAGATCCCCTTCAAAATGGCCACTCTTCTGCAGGACACTCCTGATCACCTCTATGCCCCAAGCATGAGGTATGGAGCTGTATAAAGCCTCCACGTCGATGGCTACAAGTAAAGTGGACTCATCAACATGGAGGCTCTCCATCGTCTGCAGGAGGTGGATAGTGTCCTTCATGAAGGATGGTAGTTTTTCCACAAAGGGTTGGAGGAAACTATCCACGAGCCTACTGAGATTTTCAGTAATGCTACCATTTCCTGAGACGATGGGCCTCCCAGGAGGATTGGAAAGATTTTTGTGCACCTTGGGAAGTGCGTAAAATCTGGCCTCCCTAGGATACGCTGTTCTAATAAATTCCCAGGTTGTTTTAGTAATTGTTTTAGTATGGTAAGCTTTGTCCACTAGTGTATAGAATTCTTTTTCATATCTATCAATGATGGATTTCTGAATGGGACGATACCATTCAGGATTATCTAAGATGTTTCTGCACATCTGGACTTATTGTTCATTATCTTGTATGACCACATTGCCTCCCTTATCTGAAGGTTTGATTGTAATTTGATCATTCTCTTGGAGGGAGCGAAGGGCTCTAAATTCATTTCTGTAGCATTTGTCTGTCACTTTTAATGCTTGGATTTCTTTGGACACTAATTTAAGAAAAGTAGCTGCATTAGGGTTCGAACTGGGGGGCTGGACAGATCATGGATTTCTTCCTAAGGAGGTTCCTAGGATCTGGTTGTCTCATGGAAGGGGTGGGAGACTCTTTGTTCCTTAAGGGGATAACACTGATGTTATCAACAGCAGTGCTATCAAGATGTTCACTCTCAACAAACAATTCCACAAGTGTCTCAATCGCATCCAATTCCTGTGTGGTGTAATTAGAGTCGATATGTTCATGTTGTTTTGAATACCGACTTTTAACTAGAAGATTACGGACAAAAAGATGTGTGTCCTTAACAGCCTCAAATTTATCCAGGCAAGTCGTTGGACAAAAAATAAGCCCCTTAGTGAGAACAACTGTCTCCTCGGGGGTAAGCTTGTGCTTAGATAGGTTGATAATATTCAATGAATTTTGGGTGGATGTGTTTTTTGTGACTTGGAATTTTTTGTGTTGTTTTGTTTGAGTGCGTGTGCCCGCATTTGATCTAAAAAAACACTCTGATGTGTAGTATTAGGGTGTGGGGTAGACGACAGGGTACCTAGATTCTGGTTGCCATGTGTAGAGGTATTGGGATTTATGTCCTGAATAGTGTAAGAATGTCCCTGTGACAATGAAGAAGGAGACTCGTCCGTGTCTGATGGACCATCATGAGGTGTATTATTACGCCGTGGGCGTTTATGGCGCCTGCATCCACTATGCTGCGTGGATTCTGTCTGAGGAAATGAGAAAGGAATTATTGAATATTTAGAGACATTGAGGCTCCCTCTAGCTTGAACCGGGCCCCTATGGGGGGGGGTGACGTCCCCTATATTTGGAGACGTCCTCCCACCTGTAGGCCCTGTCCTCTTGGAAGGCCTTTTTATCCCGTAGAAAATGTTTGTCTTTTTTGAGTAACGTCTCTCTATTGAATTTTTTAATGTGTGCCTTAAGCTTAGTTTCTAAAGGGCCATATTCTTTATGAGTTTTATACTTTTCTAATTCTTGATTGAGTATTTCAATTTTTTTTATCTAATTCTGCTATTTTATTAGTATATTCCTGTATTAGAAGGGACATGAGGTTGTTCGAACATTGTTTAAGTATTTTTTCCCATTGAAGTTTGAACCCCGGTTCAATACCTTCAAAGGAGGGAAAGATTTGAACTCTTAACCCCAAAGGATTAATCATAGCCTTATTATACTCTTCGAATGATCTGATGTGCCAAAAAAGTGATACTTTCTTTTCAACCGCTTGAGTAAGATTGGAGAAAAGAAAGAAAATCTGTGATTGAATAGATTCATTATTTTCAAATTCTTGTTGTGATTTGGCCATAAGAGCATTCCAATCCTCCCCCAAAAACCCTGCCATATCGACACAATCCTCGGAGGGGAGGAGAAAAAAAAAAGGGGAAAAAAAGAGGGAATGTTGCACTCGACTATGAATTATATCCTAAGTACTGCCATGATACCTTTACATTATAAAACATGCTAAACCTAAAGGTTGAGTGCAACACAGGCATCTCAAAAATGCATGGTCCAACATGGAATACAAAACCATACTGCTGCTCTCATAAATTCCTCCTCTTGGTGGGGAAACCAAGTAATGGGCGGTAAGCCCCGGGGAATGAATTGAAAAATAGAAGTATTTGGAGGAAAATGTGAGTGCAAAATCAGATGAGTCCAATCCACAAATTCAATTGAAAAATAGAATATAGGTGCTTAACAGCACCATTAGCCCCATTAATTAATTAAGAGTTGAGCGAACCTCTGGAAGTTCGGGTTCTGCTGGTTCGGCCGAACTTCGGGACAAAGTCCGGGTTCGGGTCCGGACATAACCCGAACGTTCGCATGGACCCCGAACCCCATTGAAATCAATGGGGACCCGAACTTTTAGGCACAAAAATGGCTGTAACAATGTCCTGGCAAGTGCTAGAGGGTTGAAAAAGGAAGTAAAATGGGGGGTAAGAGTAGGGCAAGTGCCCTACAAAAAAATGGGGATAGGGAAAATAAATTAAAATCAAATAAAAAAATGGGAAGGGGGGTGGATGTGGAGTAGGAGCCTAGAGGTTGCCTAGGCCGTGACCATGGCAGTGTAGGTGGAAGTGGCGGTGGTCGAGGAGGAGAAGTCGGTAGCCAACATGATATTTTTTTTTTGTTTGTTTATAATTGGGGTAGCCCCCAAAATATTGAGGCCTATTCAAAAAAACAAGTATATGAATGGCTGTGTGAGTCCGGTCTAAATGTTTATTCTGCACAAGGTATAGACAAGTCTTGTGGGATCCATGCCTGATTCATTTTAATAAAGGTTAGCTTGTCCACGTTGGATGTGGACAAACGGCTCCGCTTGTCTGTGATAACGCCCCCTGCCGTGCTAAACACACGTTCCGACAATACACTGGTATTCAGCGTCAGCGGTAGTGCAGTGCGTGATGCGGCTCCACCCCCCTGGACGGGGTCGCGCTGCGCACCGCATCATCGGGGGGATCATAGCGCCCAGCCCAGGTGTCTGCAACAGCGGCGCTACGGCCGGATGCATCTCCCCGGCTTACAGCTGTATCCACTCACAATTTGGTGAGTGGATACTTAACTGGAGGGTGAGTAGAGTGGATGGCAATCTGCCATTTTGGTGGACATCTTTTGGTCCATAGAGGGCCGGATATGCATCTCCCCCATGTTTCCCAGGAAAGGTATTATTGGCACTTTTTATACTTTCTGTACCTCTGACATTTGTCTAGCTACCTTTCATTACTTATGGATACGTTACCACTCTCTGGCTCTAAATATGAGCGTGAGTGCCTCAGATTAGGCTATTTTTCTAGAAGTATGTACAAGCTGATATGACCTTTACCTGATTGGGGTACTGTGATAGACACCCTCATTGATGGAACTCCTTTTTTGATTTTATATACAGATTTACAAGCATACCTACTTTTTGCTGTACCGGGAGGCTTCCAAGCAGGAGTTAACTTGCCTCCAAGCTTGAAGGAACCCAGTCTGTGGGACAACCTTTTTGGTGGCTCTGTTTTTTCTCCTGGGCTCTTTTCTCCATATCCCAAGCTGGTATAAGCTTTTTTGATCCTCTGTGGCTAGGCGTATAAGCCCCCGGGACTATCATTTCAGGGGTTGCCTTTTTATCGCCCTCAGTGACCATACAGTGAACGGAGGCTCTGGTTTTCATCCATTGTATCTGGAATGATATGTAAGTATATGGCATGTTTTGTAACATTGTTGGTTTTCTCAATGTGGAACAATCAATAACTGCGGATATTATGTGAAATAGTAATGTATATGTTTCTACTTTATAGAAAACTATATTTCCAACATGCCCATATACCTCTGAAGAAGGACTCATTCAAAGTCTGAAACATGTCAGGTTCGCAATACTGATTCAGCGTGGGACCAGCCCCATTATCTTATTTTTGGAGATCAGATTCTCCATCTGTTCACGCACATGTTGGGTAATTTTTGTATTATAATGATATGTATTGTGGTCTAGAACCATCATAGACCCTGCATCATTGAATTTCTTGATCTACTATTCACTGTATGTTCATTTTTTAATTTATTTAATATGCTTTTATGTAGCAAAATATAATTGTTTTGTAATATAATGTAATAAAATTATTTTTCTACAATATATCGGATGTGTCCGTACCAATCCTTAATGGGGCTAATGGTGCTGTTAAGCACCTATATTCTATTTTTCAAATTATGGGAACGTGTAATAAATCTCTATAACCTAGTTATGGGTGATATAGTTCCCAATTCTTCAGAAGTGACTCTTCTTTCTCTTCTAATCTAAACAATGTCCTGAGCAAGGAAATCTCTTCTATGTTTCTTTGTTTCAGCAGTCAGACAACTAATTCCTAATTATTGGAAGTCATCTACCACGCCTTAATTTTCGGAGTGGATTGAGACTCTAAATGGCATCATGCGTATGGAGGTATTGGGTGTCGAAAATAATGACACTATGGAAAAGTTTAAAAGGGTATGGTTGACCTGGCTAACATTAAGACCCCTTTCACACCAATGCGTTTTTTAGGCGTTTTTGCACTAAAATTAGCACATAAAAAGCGCATCCAAAACACTCCCCATGCATCTCAATGGATGCTTTCACACGAGGCGTCGCGCTTGCTAGGCGTTGCTAAAAGTCCTGTAAGCAGCATCTTTTCAGCTTGTTTTGTGCACTCAAAATAACACCTCAAAAATGCCCATTTCCATTGAAAATAATGGTTAAGCGCTTGAAAAACGCTTGAACATCGCTTGAAAAGCGCATGAAATGTGCACTGAGGCTGTGGGAAAGGTCACATGATTGAAATGCAAACGCTTAAAAAGCGCTTGAAAAACGCTTCAAAAGCACGGCAAAAACGCACACTAAAATCATGGCGTTTTACAGGATCATCCCCAGGCTTTTTCCCAATGCCTTGGTGTGAAAGGAGCCTTAAAGATTCATTGAACTAAACAGAGCTCTTGCTCGGTTTGACTAAAGAAAAAATTAGCTGTAACGTGGGTACCAACAACAGGAAAAAAGCCATTTTAAAAACAAGATTTTATCAGCATTTTGCATTGGCGTCAATGCACGTTTTTCCACGCTAGCTTTCAGCGGTGTATCTCTACCTCTATTCAAAATCAATTATTCCCTATGGGAGGCCATTGATTTGAATAGAGGTCGCACCAGAAGTCGGATAATGATGATCCAACTTGCGGTGCGACTTGTGTGCAGAGGATCTTAAAGGGAAAACTCCGCAAAAATTTAAAAGAAAAATTTGCATGGAGTTCCCCCCAGGAGGTACCAGACCCTTCGGTCTGGTATGGATTTTAAGGGGAACCCCCACGCCAAAAAAATGGCGTGGGGTCCACCCCCAAAATCCATACCAGACCCTTATCCGAGCATGCAGCCTGGCAGGCCAGGAAAGGGGGTGGGGACGAGCGAGTGCCCCCCCTGGACCACACCAGGCCGCATGCCCTCAACATGAGGAGTATGGGTGCTTTGGGGCAGGGGGGGGGCCCTGCGCCCCCCACCCAAAAGCCCCTTGTCCCCATGTTGATGAGGACAAGAGCCGCTTCCTGACAACCCTGGCCGTTGGTTGTCGGGGTCTGCGGGTGGGGGCTTATCAGAATCTGGAAGCTCCCTTTAACAAGGGGGCCCCCAGATCCCGGACCCCCACCCTATGTGAATGAGTATGGGGTACATTGTACCCCTACCCATTCACCTGAAAAAAAGTGTCCAAAAAAAACACTACACAGGTTTTTAAAATATTTTATTAAATCAGCTGGTCCGGAATCTGGGGGCCCCTTGTTAAAGGGGCTTTCAGATTCTGATAATCCCCGCCCGCAGACCCCCGACAACCAACAGCCAGGGATGTCGGGAAGAGGCTCTTGTCGACATCAACATGGGGACAAGGTGCTTTGGGGTGGGGGCAGGGCCCCCCTGCCCCAAAGCACCCATACTCCCCATGTTGAGGGCATGCAGCCTGGTATGGTCCAGGAGGGGGGGCACTCACTTAACCCCACCCTCTTTCCTGGCCTGCCAGGCTGCGTGCTCGGATAAGGGCCTGGTATGGATTTTGGGGTGACCCACACACCATTTTTTTGTTCCCCTTAAAATCAGTACCAGACGGAAGGGTCTGGTACCTCCTGGGGGGGAACCCCACGCAATTTTTTTTAAAAACATTTTTTGGGGTCCGCCTTCAAGATCCAACTTCTGGTGCGACTCCTATTCAAATCAATTCAAATCAATTCCCATAGGGAACCATTGATTTTGAATGGAACGCCTGATGAGACTTAACGCTGTGTATACAACATTAAGCCGCATTTTTGGGCTTTTACTGGTATCAAAACTGCCCTAGCTCTGCAGCTTCCGAATGCGCTGGTCCTGTATTCTCCAAACAGTTTAAGACCGCCGATGCCACTTACAGCTCAAAAACATCAGCGTGTGCATGAGGCTGTTTTAACGCCCGTGTTTATGAGGCCTAAATATAGACACTGTCTGCATGGTGCCTGTGAGCAGTGAGGGAAAAAACTCCCATTCTTGATTTTTTTTTTTCTTTTCCCACAAGATTTCAACATTGATGTTTAGCTACATGATTGATCTTAGATGCGGTGATAAAGATATGTAGATCATTTTTTCAATTGATATGAAGTCAACCAGATTGTAATTGTGGGTCTTTCTCCTTTTTCTTAATGTTGTTTAAGTTTTTGTTGTTTGTGAATTATTTGAAAAATTAATAAACCGATATATGCAAAACAAGAATATACTATAACCATCTACCGAAATGCGAATTTCGAATAGAATGAATTTGAATAGAAAAGTTTAGTAATAGGAAATAACAGAGAATAATATAAAATAAGAGAATAGAATAGAAAAACAATACAAAAGAATAGATTAAAACAGAATATAACGGTTATATTCTTTCCATTTTATTCTATTCTATATTAATTGTTTTTCTATTCTATTCTCTTATTTTCTATTCTATTATAATGTTTTCTATTCGAATTTGAATTCATTGAATTCTAAATTTGAATTTCGGAAGATGGTTATACTTAGTATACTTAGTATTCTTTCTATATTATTCTGTTCTTATCTATTCTTTTCTATTGTTTTTCTAATCTATTGTCTTATTTTCTATTCTATTCTTTCCTATTCTAATCTAATCTATTCAAATTTGAAATTGTTCTATCTGAATTTCGGAAAATGGTTATATATTATATTCTTTCTATTTTAATCTATTCTTGTTCTCTCTATAAAGACACAGCCCCCATGCCACGTCACTCGACCCATGTTGATACCAATGAGATGTGTGTCATCACCCAGTTCCATTCCTGCCATAGGCAGATGGAATAAATCTTTTGGAAACATTGGCCTTTATTGAGACAGGACCAACATCTCTGACCTGCTTTATCAGACAGACCAATGTTTGCGTATATAGAAAAGCCCCCAGCATTAAAAGCAAGTTTGCACCCAGCAGAGTTAAAAATAAACCCCCACCACCTGGGCGCTCTCTCCTCACTTTCCTGGCCATAATTGGAATGTACCAGTGCCGTAAGCCCCTCTGCAAAATCTGTTGGTTCGTTCAGCACGGACAAAAGGAATTCCACATTAAAGGCAAGACCTATCTTATTAAGGAGTTCCACACATGCTCATCTGACTATGTAGTTTATTGCCTTAAGTGTCCATGTGGCCTCTACTATGTTGGTCGGACCATAAGGACACTACGCAAGTGGTTCAGTGAGCACCACCAAAGACATGCATAATGTACCCAAACATTTTCTGGAACACCACAATAAGTCAACTGAAAGTCTGAGGGTCTGGGTCATTGAGGCCATATCTAGAGATCTCCCCCTGGCTGATCAATTCCGTAAGCTGTGCCAGAGGGAAACCTACTGGATTTATTCTTTGGATGTTCTGTCTCCTGGTTGATTGAATGAGGAATTAGAAATGAATACGCTTCTTTATTTGTCATCCTTTTAGTTTTGAAAAAGAATTCCCCCTTTATGTTTTCAGGTAAAGAAACAACTCCATATATTCACATAATCGGGAGAATCACGTCATGCACCTGTAACTGTAAGTTCACATAGTCAAATTATTCATACACATAACTATACTATGTACAGTGGTGTTTATTCTGGTACATTATGTCATTCCATCACAATTTACATTTGTTTTTTTTTTTTTTATTCATTAACATCAGTGTTGTCTTGTACATATAGTATACTAATATTGTTTATATACACATATATACATACATAGCAGACTCTATATATATATATATATATATATATATATATATGTGTGCTACTTTTCTCATGGTGTCTGACATGTGTAGGATCCCATTTTTATATATATTTTTTTTATATATTTTAGTCCAGCCGGTTCCCAGCTGTACATGTGGGTATCATTAGTATTTTCACGTTTATTACCACGTAGAATGCTGGCCCCCTGCCTTATGTATGGAATGCTGGCACTTGTAGTCCATACATTTTATGTTACTATTATTACCATAGGGCATGCTGGCATTTGTAGTCCTTCTGCTTTTTGGCTGTTTTATGTTTATTATCATGCAGATAGCTGGCCCCCTGCCTCACGTATGGAATTCTGGTATTTGTAGTCCATATACTTCATGCTACCATTATTTTCACATGGTATGCTGGTATTTGTAATCCCTCTGTTCTTGGTCATCATTTTTTCATTTTTTATAGTTTTTTTGTTCTTTCCTTGGTCTATGTTCTCATTTGTGTCATCATTCATTTTTATCTTGTAATTACTCTTTTTAAATTCCGTTTTTATAGATTACTTGTTTCATTGTCAATTTTATTGTGCATATACAGCACACAAATCACAGCTGCTGCTGTTTTCCCCGCCTCTGGTTCCCCCCCTAACCCACCCTGCTAGCTGCTATATAAACCCTTGTGTTTTTTACTCTCCATTATTGACATGAAGAAGGGGCCAACTGCATGTGCCCCGCCCCTTTTTCATCATTTCAGGACATCTGCGTTTCACGCTGGTCCCGGCAATGCGGCCCTTCTTCCTGGTGGCTTCCCTCTGCTGGTCGGCTGGGATCCATCACAACTGGCTGCACACTGGACCACCCTCAGGACTGCCTATTGTTGGACCTCTCGCCTCCTTTTCCATCACAGAAATGATGGGCCTTTTCCTTTTCTATTTCTAGTAAGTGTCTTATTATCCTTGGTTTTGTGTTACTGCACTTAGAAGCGCCTTCTGTTTGTTTTTTAATCATTTTTAGTCTGTTGATGCCTAGATAGCGGTCCCACAAGCTTGAAATATATGTGCAGGGTAAGTCTGAGAGCATAATCATGACACTTTGTACTTTGGATTTACATGGGTGTTCACAGATACTGGCTTTTCCACTGTTTTATTTTTAACAAACACACAAGAATTAGATAGCCCACTGGACTTTTATGATATACACCACAAAAAAAGTAAAAAATGAATTACTTTTTATTTTTTAGTGTGTATCATAAAAGTCCCGTGGGCTATCTAATTCTTGTGTGCTTGTACAAACTGAGACTGAGACACACCCTCTATTTACCCACCTCACACTGGAATGCTTTTCTATGATTTTATTTTTAACAATTCGGTTCCACAATATATTTTAGGCCTCAAGCGATAATTGTGCTTTGCAATTAAAATGTATAACGGAACCAATAGTGTATCATAAAAGTCCCGTGGGCCATCTAATTCTTGTGTGTTTCTACAAACTGGGATTGAGACACACCCTCTATTTACCCACCTCACACTGGAATGCTTTTCTATGATTTTATTTTTAACAATTCGGTTCCACAATATAGTTAAGGCCTCAAGCGACAATTGTGCTTTGCAATTAAAATGTATAATGGAACCAATAGTGTATTAACATTTACTTGCTATTTATAAAATACATGTAGTATTCCTTATACAGTAATTCAACGTTTCGCTTTTTTTCATCGTTCAGTAGTATGTTGATAAGAAGAACACAGAATGACTGTACTCTACCATTATTAGCTAAAACCATATCAAGCAGAGGTGTAATGAGAATTAGAGAACAAACACAATAGGCATGGACTTTTAACTCTAATAAAAGCTCTGCATGTTTTGATTTTCATTTTTCCCATAATATGGAAAATGTGTTAAAGTAAAAAAAAAAAAAAGCAATTCAAATATATGTCTCATAACTATGTTTTAGGATTTCACCTTTAAAATAGAATTGTTTTCTGACACAGTTGATTTGTTAATGTAGTACTGGCAACAAGCCCTTTTTTCAAACTAGATTATCTATCCATCTGGCATGTCAATAACTTTATTTTTCCTCTTCTGACTCAATAGATAGATTTAACAATCTTTTATTCACTTCATATACAGGATATTATAATACTGTTTAAGCACTCGCCCACTGTGCACTTGTACCCTGTTCCTAACCAGGCCAATTTTTAGCTTTCAGCGCTCTGACACTTTGAATGACAATTGCTCAGTCATGCAACACTGTACCCATATGACATTGTTGCACTTTTTTTTCACATAAATAAAGCTTTCTTTTAGTGGTTTATAATCACCACAGTTTTTTTTATTTTTTGCACTATAAATAAAAAAAGACTGCAAATTTTGTAAAAAGATGCATTTTTCTTAGTTTCTGTTATACAGTTTTGCAAATTAGTAATTCTTCATAAATTTTGACCAAAATGTATACTGCTACATTTCTTTGGTGAAAATAACCCAAATCAGTGTATATTATTTGGTCTTTGTGAAGGTTATAGAGTCTACAATCTATGGTGCCAATAATTGAAAATGGATTACACCTGATAACGCCTGATGTAATTTACTGATGGCCTATCTCATTTCTTGAGACACTAACAAGCCAGGACAGTACAAATACCCCCAAAATTTGGAACATAGACATTCCAAGGTATTTATTAAGAGGCATTGTGAGTTTTTTGAAGTTGTAATTTTTCCCCACAATTGTTTGCAAAATTAAGATTTTTTAATTTTTTTAACAAAATTGTCAAATTAACAGGTCATTTCTCTCACATGGCATATGCATACTTTCAACTACACCCCAAAACACATTCTGCTACTCCTCCTGAGTATGGCGATACCATATGTGTGAGTCTTTTTTACAGCCTGGCCACATACAGTGACCCAACATGCAAGGAGCACCGTCAGGTGTTCTAGGGACATAAATTACACATCTAATTTCTTGACTACCTATTACAATTTTGAAGGCCCTGGAGCACCTGGACAATGGAAATGCCCCCAAAATGGCCCCATTTTGGAAAGCAAAAATTTTATGAGGCATAATGAGTCTTGAACATGTCATTTTTTCCACAAGTTTTTGGAAAATGTGAAAAGGAAATGAAAATGCATTTTTTACCACATTTTTACGGCACTAAATCATCTTCTAGTTCTATAGGGTCAGGTTCCTGCTGTTGCTGTAAGGGACAGATTATTGTTCTAAAATCATTTTGCAGCCCTCTAGCACTTTCCAGGACTTTTTTACAGTCATTTTTATGCTGAAAAGTTTGGGTCCCCATTGAATTCAATGGGGTTCGGGGTAAAGTTCGGGTCAAGTTCGGTACTGAACCCGGACTTTTTTCCGAAACACGCATGCTCTGAATCCAGGAAGTGTTTGGTCATGTAACATGTGTCCGCAATTCACAAACCACATTCACCTGAACTTCCTCGTTATAAGATCCCAGAGTGTGGTTGTAAATGGGGTTCACTCAGAACAGAGACCAGTCACTAGTGGGGTACCACAAGGCTCTGTACTGGGTCCTGTTCTATTCAACCTATATGTAAGTGATATAACTAAAGGTTTGCTGGGCAATGTATGTCTCTTTGCTGATAATACAAAGGTGTGTAATAGGGTTGATATCCCTGGAGGTGTCTGTAACATGGAACATGATTTGGCATTGCTGGAAGATTGGTCAAAGCAGTGGAGACTGCAGTTCAATATTTCTAAATGTAAAATAATGCATCTAGGGAAAAAGAATCCGCTTAGAGAGTACAGGATTGGGGGCACAGTGTTGGCCAGCACTACAGAAGAAAAAGATTTGGGGGTGCTTATTTCAGATGATTGCAAAATGAGCAAACAGTGTAACCAGGCAGTGGGAAAAGCAAATAGAATTCTGGGATGTATCAGTAGAGGGATCACCAGCAGGAGGAAGGAGGTTCTGATTCCTCTATATAGATCTTTAGTGAGACCTCACTTAGAATTCTGTGTCCAGTTCTGGAGACCTCACTTACAAAAAGATATTGATAAAATAGAACAAGTTATTAACAAAAATGGTGAAAGGTCTGGGGGATAAAACATATCAAGAGCGACTTCAGGTACTTAATATGTACAGTCTGGAGGAAAGAAGGGAGAGGGGAGACATGATTGAAACCTTTAAATCAAGGGGGTGAATAAGGTTCAGGAGGGCAGTCTTTTCAATATGAAACCAAAATCAAGAACACGGGGACATGACCTCAAACTAACTGGGGGGAAGTTCAAAACTAATCTTAGAAAGTATTATTTTACTGAAAGGGTGGTTGATGATTGGAATAAACTACCAACAGAGATTGTGAGACAGTCAACAGTAAATGGCTTCAAACATGCTTGGGATAAACATAAATCCATAGTCAGACAACAAGGTTAATGTAAAAAAAAAAAAAAAAAAAAAAAATAAAAAATATATAAAGGGGCAGACTTGATGGACTACTCAGTCTTTTTCTGCCGTCACTTTTCTATGTTTCTATGTTTCTATAAGCTCATAACAAGTCACTACAGTCAGCTTTGTTGTATAATTACTTGACTCATGTCAGTACGCAAGACACAACCGCCAACAGCCGATTTTGGACAAAAGTTGAATGTGCGGTTGTAGGACCGCGTGTACGAGGTATTAGTCTGGGGGTATCCAAGTGCCATCAGTGGAATGACATGTCCTTATAGACAGTTCCATGTAACTCAGGACCAAAAGTCATAAAGAATACAGGGAGCCTGGGTCTGCCTACCAGCACTGTAGCGTGTTCCTGCAGTAGCAGATAGTTCTGTGAATAAATGATAGCACCACTGTGGAGAACTATTTAGCAAATTGTGTAGCTTCCTATATTGTAAGTATAAGCAAAGTCATCATGTACACCTTTAAGAAGAAAGGGATCACATGGCCCATCAATCAATTGCACTTCTCCCATGGGCTTTTGTCAAAGGCAATCAAACAAAACCTGCACTGGTAAACCAGGTAGTCACCCCGTCACTGTTCAGGTCAAAACATTCAATGCCTGATCTGTGTAAAAGATAAGTACTACACAGCTATATATGGCAGGGCAATTTACATACAGGACCGCTCGGTCCACTCACCTGACCATCTCGCAAGTAGCCTCTCACAGATCAGTCCCAGGTGGTTGGAATTCCACACCCCACATTGGAGGCTGGTTTCAGGAAGATCAGGGCTGCGACCCTCACTGTGGGTCCGGTCGGGGATGGCTGAGCAGGACTGCTTGTGGGAGCTGGTCTCTATAGAACTGCATTCAGCGTGCCTTAACCAAAATGGATCTCGCTGTTCTCCCGAGTGTTCTGCGCATGCATGGGTGTGGTGAGCTGCATCATTGGTGACATCAGATGCGTCACTTGGGTGGTGTCATGACCTACATGTTTCGCCCAATCAGCTTGAGCTTCTTCAGGGATGGGAGGGGCTAACATCGGTTGTCTATTTATACCTTGTTGCGATATGCATTTTTTTATTTTACCACTAGATGTCATCCTTCCTCATCTACACCACACACAAACACTTACATATTAAAATGAGCTGTTGGTTCCATGAAGAGATGGTTAGTACCTTAACAGAACAAGCAAATCAATTAGATAGCTCAAAGCAAAGGAGACTAAAGACAGGTTTTCAAGAGACAGCAGAGGCCAAACGGAGATTCAATGTGGATACAAATATCAAATTGTATTCTCCAATAGGAATTAACCTTCATAGTAACATGACCCCACCTATAGGACAGATAAAGAAGGTGCAAGGCTGCCATCAGTATACCTGCTTGATGTCTATATTCATCAAGTACACTTAGGGGAAAATAAGGATAAGGTTATTGTTGAAGAAAGGGCTGAAAGCTACATTCATTGTTCAAACCTGCGGGTACCATTGTATTAAGCCTATAAATCCACATCTTTTCTTTCTGGAGCAATATGGTGTTAAAATGGTGGCAAATTCAATGTGTATATGCCCTTTACTTTCAGCCCATCAGGTTTACCTCCATGAAAATCCAGAAAGTGTATGGCCAGTGGGGCAATATCCTCCTTCTTCAACGTATTCTCCTTTTTGTTGGCATTTGTGATACTCCAGCATATAGATCACTCTGGAAGTGGAGCTGTTAATGAAGTCTTTTATTTGAAACATGACAGAGTGATCCACGTCGGTGAACACAGCAGATCTGTCCACATATTTGCACACCTGGCAGTGACCACAGGCATACATCCCCTTGAGTGGGGCCAAGTTAGATAGCAGCTTCTGTATCTCTACCTCTTGTACTCGGAGTGAACTAAGGTGTCCTTCAGGTTTCGGCCCTACGTGCCACCAACTGCGGACATGGACCCAAAATGTTTCTTAAAGACATTTTTGACCTGTTCCCACTGTACTCCATATATTGTAATACTTCTCAGGGGGAATTTGATTTCTTAGTTTTCCTGGTTGGCTGTCCGAGGTCCACCAGTTTCCTCCTGTCACATGTCCATTCTTTTTTGCGAGCCCTCTTAAATACTTTATGGGAGTAGCCCCTATCTCTGAAACTCCAAAACATCTCTTCATCCACAGAAACTGACCCACAGGAATTCCCTTAACAAGGGATTCGGGGTGGTGACTAGAGGTCTGAAGAAGTGTATTGGCCGCAGTTGGCTTTCTTTATATATGGGTGTTAATCCTGCCATCCAGTATTGAGACCTGCAGGTCCAGGAAAGGGATGTTTTTTGAGTCTACCACATATGTTAATTTAATGTTCCTTTCATTCATATTGAACCAGTTCCCGACCGGCTACTGTATATTAACTGTGACAATGTGGCCGCATTCCGCGAATCGCCGTGAATAAATCTCGTGCCCACCTCACTCTGCATGAGTGTGTCCCGATGTCCACCGGCGAGCCGCAATGAGCTGCTAGAGGGAGAACCGCCGAAGTAAACAATGCGTTTCCCCGTTCTGACAGGTGGCATGTAAGAGATCTACTGATCCTTGTTACAGGATCTCTTATGCCCATAACAGCCTAGCCCCTCACAGTTAGAACACGCCTAGGGAACACAGTTAACTCCTAGATCTCCCCCTGCAGGTTAACCACTTCACTGCCAATGACATTTATAAAGTAATCAGTGGATATTTACATTTCTGATCACTGTATAAATGTCATTGGTCCCAAAAAAGTGTCAAAAATGTCCGACATGTCCGCCCCAATATCAGAGTCCCGATAAAAATCACAGATTGCCGCCATTACCAGTAAAAAAAAAAAAATGTAAAAACGCGAGAAATTAATTCTCATGTTTTTTAAACGCGGCAACTTTTGCGCAATCCAATCAATGAATGCCAATTGCGGGGTTTTTTTTACCAAAAATGAGGAAGAATATACATTTTTATATATTTTTTGGATTTGTATTTTAGCAAAAAGTAAGAAATATAGTTTTTTTTTTTTCAAAATTGTCACTCTTTTTTTGTTTATAGCGGCAATCAGAAATGATGCAGAGGTGACCAAATACCACCATAAGAAAGCTCTATTTGTGGGGAAAAAAAGACGCAAATTTCGTTTGGGTACAACGTCGCACGTCCGCAGAATTGTCAGTTAAAGCGACGCAGTGCCGAATAGCAAAAGTGCTCTGGTCCTACAGTGGGAAATCCTTCCGGGGGTGAAGTGGATAAAGTGTGCAGAAACTCACTTAGTTGGTCCTCATTACCCCTTCATATCATTAGGACATAATCGATGTTCCTCAACCCGGTTAGTACTGGGTCGAGGTACATTGGCAAGCTATACACTATCTCGATCTCCCAGAGGCCCAGATGGAGGCATGCATAGACCGGGGCCCATGGTGCCCCCATGGCTGTTCCCCTGGTCTGCTGGTAATATTTTTCCAAAAATTGTGAAAAATTGTTTGCCAAGGCAAATTCAATTAGTTCAGAGATAAATTCATTCTGGGCCCCATATCTGTGATAAATTGTCTTAAGGAAGTGGAAGGCGGCCCTGAGGCCCTACTCGTGGGGAATTGATGTGTAAAGAGATTCCATGTCTATCCCCACAAGTAGGGCCCTCGGAGGAACCTCCAGGTCTGGCAGCTTGGCCAGGGCATCCCGTGTGTCCTAGACATATGAGGGCAGGCTGGTTACCAGGACTTTGATGAAGTAGTCCACATATTTTCCTATGCTTTCCAAAAGTCCTTTGATAGCAGACACAATCGGCCTACCTGGTGCATCGGTTAGAGACTTGTGTAGTTTCAGAATCACATTGAAAGTTAGGTTGTTATATGCACCCACTCTCAAGTATTCAAATTGTTTTTTTTGTCAGTAAATTTGCTTCAAAGGCAATAGGGAGTTTGTGGTTCAGAGTCTCTACCAATCCCAGAAATGGGTTATGTGGTACTCTTTTATAAGTGGAAGTGTCCTTGAGTTGTCTCAGAACCTCTTCTCTTGGTAGACTTTATTTAAATATTGCTGGATCTCCTCATTTTTTCAGATTCAGGCTCCTCCTCTTGATCAATTTGTTCATCAAGCAGGGGCAGCAAATCTTCTAAAGCTGCCTGTGTCTCTTTTGCCTCAGATAAAGCTAATGTTGACTTTTCTTCCAGGTCCTTATCCTTCACGCGTCCGTCATGCCATAGGCGAAATATCGCCTTTTGTAGAAATAAATTAATGTAAACTCTTCCATGGATGCCGCCGGCGAGAAGGATAGGCCTCTACTTAGAAGTTTTATTTGCCTCTCATTCAGGGGGAAACTAGACAAATTTACAACCTTCAGGTCTCTTACTACATGTCCCACAGTAATCGTGCCTCACCACTGTTTAGTCCCTCCCATTGCATGTTCTCATCTGTCCTGTATTTTTTACGAATGTTCCTCTGTTGCTTCCTCTTGCTCCCCCTCCTTCCTCCTTGGGGTATTTTCCCAGGGGGTTTGGATCTAGCCACCTGATCTAAAAAACCTACCGTCTTTTCTATCTCATCATTATCGCTCCCCCAGGAGTACTGTCCGTTTCTGGAGTGAGTCTTGGACGTATGTCTGTCCTTCCTATTGCTGCTTCGTCCTCTTGGTACCATCAGGTCAAAGACCTCCCCTTTCTCCCAATTTTCAAGATTTAGTCAGAATTTCTGTTGTTTGGTGGTCCTTAAGTGTTTTTGTACTTTTTCTATCTCTTTCTTCAACAGGTCATTGTGTTTTTCAAAGTCAGGCTCTCCTTTAAGGGGTTCTAAAGCCTTACTACTAAGTTCTAATTCTACCTCAATATCATCTAAGGCCTCATACACACGGACGTTTTTTGACGCCGGCATTTTCTGGCGTTTTTTGCAGCTCTCCATGTTAGTCAATGGCCCCATAAAAACGTCGGCGTTTTTGAGCTGTAGATGGCATCGGCGTTAGTGAGCAGAAAGTAGAACCCATGGCCATCGCGTTCTGAGGCTGTAACGTTTTGAAGTTTTTTGACGCCGACGCCACAAAACGCCAACAAACGCCACCTAATATTGTACCGGCGTTTTCTGGCGTTTTTTGACGCCGACGTTTTTAGGTTGAAAAATAGCAGAGGGATGATTTTCTTTAAAAAACGCCTATTGACGCCGACGCTCACTAACGCTCAAAAACGCCAATGCATAACGCCGAAAAACTTCAACTTTTTTTCCTTGACGTCGGACCCGACGTTTTGTTTATTTTTTTAGATATGTATGAGGCCTAATTGTGCTTTTTCTTCATCCACTATCAATTGCATGATTGATAATCCATGCTCAATACACTTTGCCTTCCACCTTTCCAAAAATCTTTGAGTGTGTAAGTGTTCAGCAGGCAACACCCTTTCACTTAGTCCTCTTGGTATTACACCAAACTTAATATGGAACACCAGGGATGAAATGTCCCATTTCCTGTTAAGGTATTTTATCGTTAGTTTTTTGTGGTGTTTAACCGGTTCCTGACTGTCTCACATACATTTACTGCTGCAGAGTGGCAGCATCCCGCAAATCGCCATCTATAAACGGCGACTCGCGCGCGCTGTTGCGGGCAGGAGCTCGCTGCCGCCGACGCGCTCAGTAGAAGTGTGGCCGCAGCTCGGGTGGACTCGATCTCCACCAGCATGCTGCGATTGCCTGGCAGAGAAGAAGAATGGGGAACCGCCAATGTAAACACAATGGTTCCCCGCTCTGTCAGGCAGCATGTAAGAAATCTACTGATCCCTGTGACTGGGATCAGTTACATCTTTTATGCCCCTGGCAGCCCAGCCCCCTCACAGTTAGAACACGCCTAGGGAACACACTTAACCCCTAGATCTCTCCCTGCAGGTTAACCCCTTCACTGCCAATTACATTTACACAGTAATCAGTGGATATTTAAATTTCTGATCACTGTATAAATGTCATTGGTCCCAAAAAAGTGTCAAAAATGTCCGAAATGTCCACTACAATATCACAGTCCCGATAAAAATCGCAGATCGCCACCATTTCTAGTAAAAAAAAATAAATTGTAAAAACACCAGAAATTAATTCTCATGGTTTGTAAATGCAAATTTTGTTTGGGTACAACGTCGCATGACCGCGCAATTGTCAGTTAAAGCGACGCTGTCCCGAATCGCAAAAAGTGCTCTGGTCCTAATGTGGGAAATCCTTCTGGTTCTTAAGTGGTTAAACAGTTCCTTAATTTGTTCATTCCCTGTCCTCCCTGGGTCCTCATCACTTAAAAGGCTGCCTGTATTTCCTTATCAATAACATCCCCTATTCTATAAGCCAAAGTTATTCCAGTTAGAATCAGGTCATTTCTGTTAGAATTCATAAGGCACGTGTAACATGCATACTTAATGCCCCATTTGAACCACCCTCAAGAAATTTAATTGACTTATTGGCAGTGTCCTGTCCTTAAAATGTTCTTTTTTTGTGTTCTGTGCCTCATTAAACCTTGTTTTGGTGATATCTACAATCCAAAATGTTTATTTAACTATAGTGATATGCATAAAGACCTGGTT
This sequence comes from Glandirana rugosa, assembly GCA_018402905.1. Classification (NCBI taxonomy): domain Eukaryota; kingdom Metazoa; phylum Chordata; class Amphibia; order Anura; family Ranidae; genus Glandirana; species Glandirana rugosa. Next base: position 166,915 of record BLSH010363154.1, on the reverse strand, counting down.
TCACTTGAAACAGTGAAGTGACAAACTGATAGATTAAGCCAATTTATTGAGTATTAGGACTGTGTAGGATGACCCAAATATTAATATAGTCTTCTTCAAACTAAATTTCCTTTTTTCTTTCGCTCAAATAACATAGGCTTGGGGAAGACATCCTCGACACTCCAGCTGTGGTGCAACAAGTTCCATGAGGCATTGCAACACTCTTACAGCCACATACATGACTTCCAGAGGCAGAGATATGATGGGATTTGTAGTTTCACCACAGCTGAAGTGCTGAAGCTGCCTACTTCTGAGATAGATTATTAATTAGTCAGTAGTTTCAAGGTAATAAACTTCCTGCTTAAGCACCCCCTAGTACGCCTGGCGCTCCATATAGTTGAATGGTATTTTCACTGCTTAATGTCAAGAGTTTTCCTACTCCAATGACACCTATTGTTGTTCATCCTTCTTCCCGGGGCATTCAGACTCAATTTTCTATACCTGGCTTGAGCAAGGGGTAGTTAGAGTATTACAGTTCCTATCTGCACAACAATGGAACACTCGCTCCGCAGTGTCTGCAGCTTACATTGCCTGGTGCCAACACCAACTTTTACATGTTTTTGCATAATTTACCTAAAATTCAGTTTCTTGAAGGATTGACACCCTTTGAGGAGATCTGTCGAGAGGATGGGACAATTCTTTTAAATTTGTACTGACCGCGCACTCAAGTTGTGGCCCTAGATTTCTAGCCAGCTGTGAAAATGAACTACACTATTCCTTTACAGAGAACCAAAAAGATAGAATATTATTTTTTGTCCACAAAGCATCCATCTATAAGAAGTATCAGGAGATTTTCTACAAGATTTTAGCCAGGTGGTACAGGACCCCACTTGCTCTGGCCAAATTCCTTACACAGCAAAGTCCTAATTACTCTGCCCCTTAGTCCCTCTTGCATGTCTTCTGGGACTTTCCTGTGTTACAGCCCTTTTGGTGCTAGGTTACAGAAATCATACAGCGAAGCTGGGGATTCGCTCTAACCGATGAGCCTGCTGTCATCCTTCTCCATCTTACACCCCTATCTTGGAAGAGATATAAGAAGTCCTTGTTAATTCACTTGCTAAATGCTGGCAAAGTGTAGCCAAGTGCTGAACTACAGAAACATGGAGAAGGTGAAATTGTCTTTTTACAGTCAGTTTTACTTTCTACTACTATGCTGAATGTTGCTGCACTATCCCCTCCAGCCAGCAGAGGGAGAACTATAGCCAGGAAAGCCAATGGATTTATGTGCAGAATGCTGAGGACGATGGGAATTGAAGTCCAGACAGCATCCAGAGAATAGAACTTATTGACTTTTTGGACTGCAATTCCCAAGAGTACCCTGAGGCAGAGAGGGAGTGGTGAAATAGCTTTTTACCAGACTGCTTCCTCTTTGAAGCACAGGAGAAGAGATGTGGACATCGGACTTGGTGCACAAGGATCATCCATGGGGCAAGTGACCAGAGACTTGGGGCAAAGACATCTAGGGCAGTGCAGCACAGATCACAATGATCATGCAGGGAGAAAGGAGCACCTTCTCACCCTCTACTTCCCACTGCAGATCATAGGAGGCATTCTGTGGAGAGAGTTCAAGGGGACTGGTGAGAGGGCTCATTGTCTATTCTTCACATAGGTGCAGGTGTAGTAGTCCCTACTAACTATCTCACACCTTTACTGCATCTTTACTATACTTATACTGCATGATGGTTTATCAAAATTGTTGTTAAGTGCACAAACACTTCCTAAAGGGCCCCAATGATAGCTGGCAGAAGTACAACATAAAGGATTGCCCCTGCAATAAAACCAGCCAGCAAGTCCCCTTTGTTCCCCTTTTCCTTCTCCCATTTCCTTAATTTCTATGGACAGTGTCTACCCAGTCAGTTAGTGCATACTGGCAGTGATGTCCCAACCACTTGCTAGATCAAAGTTGATTGTTGCTCACTGTCACACTTCAGGTGGAGCTGCTACTGGTAATGCTGACCTGGGCATTACATGTAATTTTATGCTTAGCCCTTACTGTTACTGATTTTGTATGCTGAACTGTGTTACCACAATTGGCAATTTATTTGTATTTGCTTGGTTACTGAGTGATAATAAGTTAAGATTACCTTTGCTAACTGGTTTGGTGCCTGCTTTTGTTACAGCACTATTATTGGGTAGTAGGAATTATTTACTATGCTTCCATGTGTTTACTTGGTTTTACACTCAGTCTTGTGTTAGAGGAGCTGCGGTCCCTGGGAAGGTCGAGGCAAAGGACAGATGAACCATCTTATTCTGAGGCTCCTGCGGGGGTAGCACTACAAAAACATGTATCCCTGGTAACAGGAAAATTTACCTCTCTGACACCCCAGCAGTGGTTTGACAGGGTGAGTGATATTGACAATATGGAAGACCTTACTGTGGCTCTCATAGATAAATCTGCAGACCAGACTAAGAAATGGTTTTACTGGGAAGAATTCAAATGATTGTCCCGATGTATTCAATGCAATTAGGAGATTAATGCTCTCCCTTCCAACCTCCCTCCCTCCCCCTTTTTTCCCCAGGCTAAGTCCGCCCCATACACACACACACACACACGCACACAAACCTTTCTTCTTTAGTCCCCTTATTCCCCTCTCCATGTGTCTAGCGGTTATCCTCGATTAAACACTACAAAATGATGGGTTTTACCAAATGCATTCTGTCATAATTTCCAACTGCCTATACTAGATTATACTGATGAGAGACTGTATATACAAGGATTGTATTCTTAACCAACTACCATATACCATTGTATAGATGGAAATCCCATGTATAGATGTAAATCCTGTGACTTTACTAACTAATGGCTGCCTTTTGCTGTTTTGGTGAATCTCTTATTATAAATAAAAAATGTAAAAAAGAAAGACGATTAACTGCATGGATATGTTGAGGTTACAATTAGGAATTTCTCATGTAAGACCTACATTAATAAGAAATGTTAATTGCACTCAGCATGTCCAGAGTATAGTTTAGAAGAGCATCACCAAAGTCACAAAGAAATTGATATGTCCCATCATTTCTCTTAACCACTTCAGCCCCGGAAGGATTTCCCATGTTAGGACCAGAGCACTTTTTGCGATACGGCACTGCATCGCTTTAACTGACAATTACGCGGTCGTGCAACGTTGTACACAGACAAAATGTGCATCCTTTTTTTTCCCCACAAACAGAGCATTCTATTGGTGGTATTTGATCACCTCTGTGTCATTTCTGATCACCGCTATAAACAAAAAAAGAGACAATTTTGCAAGAAAAAAAAAAATATTTCTTAATTTTTGCTAAAATACAAATCAAAAATAAAAAAAATAAAAAAATGTATTCATCAGTTTTGTCCATTTATATTCTTCCTCATATTTGTGGTAAAAAAAATTGCAATCGGCATTTATTGATTGATTTGCGCAAAAGTTGCTGCGTTTAAATACCATGAAAATTAATTTCTGTCTTTTTTACAATTTTTTAGGGTTTTTATTTACTAGTAATGGCAGCGATCTGCGATTTCTATCAGGACTGTGATATTGCAACTGACATGTTGGACATTTTTGACACTTTTTTGGGACCAATGACATTTATACAGTGATCAGAAATGTAAATATCCACTGATTACTGTATAAATGTCATTGGCAGTGAAGGGGTTAACCTGCAGGGGGCAGTGAATAGGTTAACTATGTTCCCTGGGTGTGTTTTAACTGTATGGGGGCTGGTCCCGAGTACAGGGATCAGTAGATCAGTAGATCTCTGACATGCCGTCTGTTAGAACGGGGAACCGCTGTGTTTACATAAGCGGTTCCCCATTCTGGCTCTGTCACAGGGCATTGCGAGTCGCCTGCAGATATTGAGTCCACCCGACCCGCAGCCCCGCTCAGGGAGCGTGTGTCGGGCACGAGCGGGCGCCACCAGTGGTGCACGCTCGCCCCCTAGCCGGCGTGCATGCGAGTGATGACTATAAGCGGCGATTCGCGGAACAGAGCCGCGCTGTCACCGCTTATAGTAGTACGGCAGTTGGCAAGTGGTTAAACGTCTACTTGTTGTGCCAGCCTCCTTGCTCCTTACAAGTGGTGATTAGCAAATTAGTTTGTAAACAGGCAAATTGTTGAACCAGTAGATTATAAACTATGTTTTATTCTCCTCAATATATACATGAAGAATCATATAATTTATAAATTATGACTGCCTGGATTTCTAAATTGTGTCATTCTCTGTAAATCAAACACATCTGTTTGCAAATATTCAGAAGAATGAAATGCTAAATGAAAGTGCTCAATTAGCAATTCTCCCGGGCTAAACCTCCATACTAAAATAACTGCTCTTAATCTTTATTATTATTATTTTTTTTTTTAATAAAAAAAAAATATTTTTGTGAAATTTCTGCACCTTTTAAAACACCTTTCAATATATTTTAAGTTATGACAAGTTATTCTGACTTATAAACAGGTGAAACAGATCTGTAAAAAATCTGCAGAAATGATAGCTAAATCAGTCAAAACAAATGAGTTCATTGCCGGCTTTATAATTAGATGCCATAATACAAATTTGACAAAAATAAACTTAAAACACATCTGCTGTCTTTTTAGCAAAAAGAACACCCATAAACTTGCTGTTTGCAGGTTACAGGGTGTTCCTTTATTATCGATTACTCAGATGGTCAACTATTTGCTTAAGTTTAGTGTCACTTAAAAACAGTATTAAACCCAAAACCAAAAATGTAATACGTAGCAGCCTAGAAATTGTTACTCAAATATGCAGCGCTCTAAAGTAATTAACATACATATTCTATGTAGCACTGCCCCCCGCAGGAATTGCTGTTTGTAGACTTCTCTGGGTCTCCCCCTCATTATCTTGCAGCCCATAGCTATGGGTTTTCACACGATCATCCATACTCTCATCTACTCGTTATCCAATAATCAATTCAGGGGTTTGGATTTTTTTTATTTATTGTTGGAACTTGGATGAGAGAAGGGAATAGTGGGATACTCCAACCGAAACAAATTACAGGTGAGGACAACTCTCATTCTGCCTCACCAGGTTGAATGTGGTACCAGACTTTTTGCTATATCATACTGCGTTTGTATAGAAGAAATATGTCCTTTGATTGCTCTGGCAGCAGACTTGGTGAAATTATTTATCTTCAGGACACTCACTAGCATCCCCTTTGACTGACACCCGTCCGCTGGCTCTACTAGCTGAAGGGATGGCCCTCAAAGGACAGGCCCCATGACACAGATCTGTACTCGCTGTAGGCAGAAACATATCCTTCCTGGTGTGTCTCCCTTCCAGTCAGCTCTGCTGGATATATAGGTTGCAGCTGTGCTCGGATTCAGGCCCTCAGGTCAACCACCTGAAGCCACATGGCAGCTTGTGCAAAGTAAGGGCATCCACCCTTTCTCTTCGTGATCCCACTCTCCAGCCAATGGCGCAGAGCACATGTGCCCTTGGCATATATACAGTCACCCAGCATGCACTGAGGCACTTTCCTTGGCCAATCATCAGGGCTGTAACTATGCCTATGCTCTCATTTGTCAGGTTTCCTCCCATTGTCCAATATGTCCCACTATTAGACCAGTGTGAAACATTTAGACAACATGTGCAGCATCTGAGCAGCATGAGCAGACCCTATCAATGGATCCCTGCTCCCTGGTAGTCAGAGATCATCTAATATTACTTGGCAGTCTTCCTGGTAAGCAGAAAGACCCACAAACTATACTCTCTTCTAGCACCTACCTAGGAGGGTGCTACATCTATAATTCCCATCAACATCAGTCATCAAATATTAAGAAATATGAAAGATAAATCTAAATAAAGAGTGTATTTTAAAGTGTCCTGCAGCAGAGCATCCCAGAGGGAGCTTGGGAAAGTCCTGTTTGGGGTTTGTAGGCCTCCCAGGTTCCTCTCATATACATTTAGGTATCTCTGATCCATAGTCCATTGCAGAGTTTACTCCTCTCCCCATTGGCAATTTAATCTCACTTGGAACCTGTAGCCAGTGCTCTAGTCCTGGGGATCAGACAAGTCCTGTCCGGGAGAGCTCCCAAGGTTGGTGAAAGCCGACAAGCTGCGTATGTGGAGGCTGACAAGCATTAGGCTTGATTAGCCTGTTAGTAAGGACCTGTATTTTTGTATAGTTAGTGCCAGGATATGGCTATGTATTTGTTTTGGTAGTATTTGCCCTGTTTCTTTTCTGGAAAGCTGTAAAACACCTGTTAATTAACTAATGTCCACCAGTGACTCCATATAACACAAATAAATAACACAATATAAGTGCAGTGCAACCCTAAATTAATCGCGATCAATCAGAAAAATTATATTAATAGTTAAAAAAAGTCCATATACATTTGTGTCATAGAAAATGATTCAATCAATCTCTATTCCTCTTAAGTGATAACTCCACGTGATCAAAATTAGTCCTGTACCTTCCGTCACCGCCACCAATGGACAAAATGCCTGCTCACCTCCCAGTATTGACCCTATTATGGAGTCAAATTTGCCTGATCTGATGTCTTTAGGGATGATGTTGGGGTGCACCTGCAGAGAACACCTTAGAACCATGTGATTCCACATTCACATGCTCAATCGTCTGTGTGTGTGGTCATAAAAACAAAATGGAAAACCATAGTTCTCTCTGCTACAAAGTGTTTATTAAAAACTGGACCTGGACACCGGGGGCGTAACATGTCCACCTGGACATGTTACGCCCCCGGTAGGGCTTCTTCAGCACGTAGGGAACTATTCATGATTGGAGATTTATATAGACATAAAAATCTTCCTTCTAATTAACTTAATCACCTGCCATAGGATGTGGATACCCGTGATCAGGTCTAAGTACCCATTCGCACAGGGGCGACTTGCGCTCAACTTGAGTCACCTCAAGTCGCCCCAAGTCGCTTGACAAGTGAAATCCCATTGAAGTGAATGGTAGCAGTCTTAATGTGCACTACTGAAGTCGCTCCGACTTCAAAAAAGGTTCCTGTACTACTTGGAGGAAACTTCTATCCAACTTCTGCCCATAGAATTCAATAGAAGTCGCCTCCAAGTGGGATCCCCCATCTTAATGCAAGCGACTTTACAGTGTAAAAGAATATGATTTATTTTGGGCAGCCCCCTCCCTCCCTTCTCTGATTGGCCACAGGCAAAGTTGTCTGGCATAAGTCGTGTTGTAAATCTCTTGAAGTCACGCTGAAGTCGCCCTGAAAATCGCGCTGAAATCGCCTAGCACCGGTTAGTCTCTTCCCTCCCTCCCCCGACGGGTTTTATTTAGTATAAGAAAATGTGACATTTCAGCGAACGTAATTCTACCCCCTAGGGTGAACCTCCGCTGAAGATAACTTAAGATACCCGTCTTCAACCTATCTTCAAAGGAGGTTCATCATGTCCTTGGAAAAAACTTCAGCCTCGCTGAAGTCATCACGTGTAATTCTGACGATGGTAAGTGAAGTTACCCTAAAGTGAACAGTTCGCTGAACCCCGCTGAACTCCACTGAGTTCAACTCGCGTTCAGCGGGG
>BLSH010363154.1:128819-155501 GCA_018402905.1 Glandirana rugosa | reverse complement strand
TTTATCCACCTATCCTTCAGATATTTATGTTTTAAAAAAGCAGCAGCTTGATTCAATATGTTGATTTAGCGATGTGATTTATATTATATTTAGGATTACAGATATACTATGTAGAAACATTGAGGGTAGCATGAGGTGGTTTTAAATTTTTTTTTATATATATATATATATATATATATATATTCTATATATATATCTTTATTAAATATGTTGTATTTAAAATTATATATAGATTCATTTTTTTGTCATTTTATTTATTATTATTGTCTTTTTTGGCATTTTTGTATTTTTTACATATTATTTTTAAATAATTTCAGCTTTAATTATGTTTTTATATATTTTCATGTTAATTGTGTTATTTTGGAGTATAAGGGTTCTACATTTTTATTTAAATTTTAAATACAGTATGAATCTACTAGAGATTTATTATGAGGATGTGAGGATATTGCTGGATTTGTACATAGAGTGATACAATTTTAGCCCCAGGGATGAGGATACCATGTGACTGGGGTAAAGATCGTGCATCCATTTTATAGTATAGGTGTCCCCCTTAGTCAGCATTATGAAGGGTAGACTGATAGCTCGATGCCCCCATTCACTGGTCTCTTCCTGATGCCCAGTGATTGAACGGGTAGTGAGGGCAGAAGTCTATGCCACAGGGAGAGACATTCTGATTTGTGGGAGCTGTGTGGAGGTGGACATAGAGGGAATTTGAAGCAAAGAGGATATATGTATGATGTCACCAGTAGGAGAGGTGGGAACCATTAAGGTTTAAATCCCAAGGCCTAATCATGGGTGTCCACATCCTATGGTAGGTGATTAAGGTAATTAGAAGGAAGATTGTTATGTCTATATAAATCTCCATTTATGAATGGTTCCCCATGTGCTGAAGAAGGTGGAAGGAATCGTTACTCAGGACATTTGCACTTTTGTATCCACAGGGTGAGCTGTTGATATGCCTGTTTTTCATGTAGCTATGTGAGTGTTTATAATCCCTATGTTCGGTTTTTAATAAACACTTTGTAGCAGAGAACAGCATGGCTTTCCATTTTGTTTTTATGGTCACACGCAGATGATTGAGCGTGTGAAAGTGGAATCACATTGTTCTAAGGCGTTCTCTGCAGGTGCACCCCAACATCATTACTAAAGACATCGGATCAGGCGAATTTGACTCCGTAATAAGGTCAATATTGGGAGGTGAGCAGGCATTTTGTCCATTGGTGATGGTCACAGAAGGAGTTATCACTTAAGAGGTATAGAGATCAGTTGGATCATTTTTAGTTTAATCTTGTTTTATTGAGAATCAAAAGTAACAAAAATCATATAAACAATGAGTACATAATTTTGATAGTCTTCTTGCACATATTGGTAATCAGAGTGTACATTTGGGCACATTAGTTTCTTTACAGTACAATGACTTTTTATGGCATAATATTCCATCATATAAAGTGATAAACGGTATCAGGTAGCAGTCATATTCTTGCAAATTGTGGAGATATAACTTATTGATCAGGATATCTGTATAAAGTATAGATAACGTCTATTGCTGCCAAACGCATATGCTGTAGGGATCTGATAACCTTCTGCATATAGAGAATACTTATTTAGGAGCTAGTAGGGAAGGGGTAGGTAAGGATAAAGAGTGGGAAGAAAAGGGGATGGACAGGGGACACTCCATCATGACTCGGTTATGTTGGGATCTCGTGCATCTTCTGCCCATGGTATAAAATCTGCAGAGTAGCGAAAAATGGGCCGGGAAGTCCATGTGGTGGTGAACTTTTCCTCTCTATCACATTCCTGAGCTACCATGCACTCAAGGTCTCAGATGCGATCATCTTCAACAGCCCAATCACCAAGGGAGGGCGCACCTGTTGATTTCCATAAGCGGGGATCACTGTTCGCAGCGAGGAAGTGTCGTAACACATAATTTTTCACTGATTTTAGAGGGCCCGGGATTATAGATAACAGAGCTATCTCCGGTGAGGGTTGGACGGATGTCGCTATCAGCCTACAATACAGATCAAACATTTTTTTTGCCAAAATTGTCTTATAGGAGGGAAATCCCACCATATGTGAAGTAGGGTACCTCTAGAGGATGAGCATCTCCAACAGGCATATGACATGGATGGGTCACAGTGTCTTAAGGTGGCCAGGCATCTGTACCATCTGGTTTTGAGCTTAAACCCTTTTTCTTGAGTGATGGTTGCTAGGGATTGCTTATGTGTTAGGAGGAAACATTTTAGCCAATCTACGCGTGGTATAGTTTGATTCCCAGGTGTTTGTATAGGAAGGGAGATCAGGGAGGATGTGTTAAGAAGTAGTGAGTAAATTTGCGAAACAACATGAGTCAGGGGGTCGTCTTGCAAGAGTAAGTCTTCGAAGCTCGATGTGTCGCAGAGAATTGCTGTCAGGGAGGAGAAACTGCGAACATAGGATAGGACTTCTCGTCTCTGAAGCCAATGAATCGGGGGATGGGGAATCGCTTGAGGTAAAGAGCCGGTCATCAAACAGGGATCTGCCTGTAGAATTTGAGCAAGTCTCCTACAGTCTTTCTTTTGCCAGGGCCCAAAATCTGATCTTGTTACTGCTGGAGGGAAGGCAGGAGTCCCAAATAATGGGGTCATAGGGCCTATCATCTTGTATATGGTACCTGCTGAGATCATTCTGTCCCATAAGCGGAGTGTCTTGTGGGTGAGGCCCGCCAAGGGAAGTAAGTCTTTATGGAGCTTTGTGAGGGTCCATGGTAAGGCACATAGCTCAAACGGATTCAGATAGCCTTTCAGTTGAACCCATAATTTGGAGGTAGTGTGATGAAACCAATCTATTATCCGTGTGAGTACTGCCGCTTTGTAATATAAAGATGGATCTGGTACCCCAGCCCCCCATTTTTCGGCCGGGATAGGGTGTTGTATTTTATCCTAGGTCGAGCCGCCCCCCAGATAAAAGAGGAGAACAGGAGGGCATGGCCTGCTACGGACCAAGATGGATGTCTAAGCCCAGCTCCGCTGCATGGATCCCTGCGACTACAGGCAAGGCACGTGGCTCATCCTGAGCATGCACCAGAACCGCTACACACCACCACTGCCCTGCCGTCTCATGGATTACTATTGCCCCGCCACCATGAACCAGGCCCAAAATGGCGCCAGAGCACCTCCTCCCACCTGCACAGTGCAGACTTGCGGTCCTCTACTACCAGCCATGGGGATTCTTCTGCCCCGCACCCTGTGGAAGCTACTAGGGACGAGTCGAACACTCTGCCCTCACCAGAGATGGACACTTCTCCTCAGCCAGCACAGATGTAAGAGAATGGCTACCTCTCCTGCCCTCTCCCCTAACAAAATTCCGCTCTCTAAGAAACAGCTATGGTCACATTCAACTAACAATGACCTAGACACTGAGCCTCCTACAACCCTAGCAGCGATACCTGCAGCAGACGTCCCTGTCTCAAAATCAATGCTGAAAAATATGCTGCTAATGCTTCAAAGAGACTTACACAGGGAGCTGCAAACTTCCCTATCCCAAATTCATGACAGGGTTGATTATTTAGAGGACAAGACGAATGCTCTGGAGGAACGCCTGTTTGACTATTGACTATGATGAAGTGCTTGACGTCCATGATCACTATAATTCTGAATTACAACGCATAAACCTGAAATTGGCAGACCTTTAAGACCTCTCTAGAAGGCAAAATATCAAGTTTAGGGGAGTCCCTGAATCGGTGAAACCAAATGAAATTGTCCTTTACCTACAGCAGCTATTCTCCAAGATGCTCCCATGCCTAAATGCCTGGGACATTACCACAGACAGAGCCCACAGGACTGCAAAACCTGCTCACCTCCCTCAGGACGTACTGAGAGATATCCTTGCAAAAATACACTACTTTCATATTAAAGAACAAACCCTGTCTGTGGCCAAAAACACCAACCCCCTACCTGCTCCGTACTCCAACATCAAGCTATTTAACGATCTCTCTAAAGCTACTATGGAGATGAGCAAAGCATTCACCCCAATTACCGCTGTCTTGCAAGAGAGGAAACTAACCTACAAATGGGGATTCCCGACCAAACTGCTGGTCACATATCAACAGCAGATTGTCCCCATCCCCTCTCCCAAAGATGGATATAAAAAAATAACTAATTGGGGATTCCTACCTCTCCCACCTGCTACACTGGAAAATGGAGGTTCCCAGGCCTCACCCCACTCGGCCTGGAGCCAGCCACTCCACAAGCCAAAAACTTAAACTCTGCCAACATATGGGTCATACACTCCAATAGAATGGATCCAGCATGAGCCCAGTTACTCCTTGGTTTCATCCCCCCAGGTTATTGTGTGCCACGCACACTCCAAGTTATCCTGTTATTTGTGCACTTTTTTTCTAAAACAGTGCAGAATATATAAGCATTGACTGTTGTAACACGCTATCGTTCCTTCCCTCTGCTTATTAGTGACAGCATCTTCATATCCCGCACCAGCAGGGGATCATCTGCATATCCACAGCTCAGAACTAAGCAACAACACAGCTGATCCTGGTCCTGTCTATCACTACTGGGACTTCTAAAGTGATCTCGCTCGTCTCATTTACACCCTCAGGTAATAACCACAATGACCATCTCCATCACCTCCCTAAACGTCAAGGTATTAAACTCCCCTTTTAAAAGGAATATGGTATGAAAGGAAGCTATAACACAAAAAGCAGATGTTCTCTGCATAGAAGAGATACACTTTACCCAAAATAAAGCCCCAAAATGTCTCCACAAGAAATACCCCACCATCCTAAACGCTAACGCCCCAATCAAAAAAGGGGTGTCATGATTGCAATCATCTCTAATGTCTCCTATACAATTCACCACAGTGAAGCAGATGTTGAAGGCAGATACCTGATACTCTCTCTGACACTTGAAAACCTACGCCTAACACTTGTCAATATATATGCACCCAACACAGGTCGACGTAAATTCTTTAAACACCTCATGTCAAAAATAACCCCCTTCCGATTAGACCCTTCATAATATGCGGGAACTTTAATGATGTCATAGATACGTCCATAGACACCTCCAACCCCTCCAAAAGAAGACCATCAGCAATTACCTCCTTACTGCAAAATGAAGACCTCTATGACCCCTGGAGGTGCTTACACAATAACGAGCGAGACTACAAATTTTACTCCAACTCCCAAAATTCATATTCCCGAATAGACTTATTCGTGACAGACAAATACCTCCTATAGTCCATCTCAGAGGCCAAAATAGGAGTGATCACAAGGTCTGACCATGCACTGGTCCTGACCAAACTTTTCCACACCAAAAAGCCCCCAAAACACACAATCTGGAGAATGAACACCTCCATCCTTACAAATCCGCTCATAGAAAACAAAATACGAACCAAGATTAAATCATACTAATTCCGATCCATCCGTGGACCCCTTTGGAACGCGCACAAGGCAGTCATAAGAGGCCTGTTCATCCAACTAAGCACCCAGGGAAAAAAAAAACACTCGGCCTTCACAGATAGACTCCTGCAAAAAATAAAAAACCTTGAGAGCCTAAATAAACAACTCCCTGCTACCCAAACGTCCCAGGGAATGAAAAATCCTTACGTCACGACCTAAGTGAACACCTTCACAAAAAATGTGATTACTACATTAAAAGATTGAAACTCCAATACTACACATCAGCTAATAAATCAGGCTCTTTTCTTGCCAAACAACTAAAAAGGCAAGTGGCCAACAACTAATAAATCAGGCTCATTTCTCGCCAAACAACTAAAAAGGCAAGCGGCCAACAACAAAGGCCAATCCCTAACCAACTCCAAGGTAAATGTCTAACCCCCTAGACATAGCAAACAAGTTTAGCAACTTTTATGACAAATTATATAACCTCAAATATTCTAAAACAACCCCCTCCTCCAAAATGGACATAGAGACTTTTCTCTCCTCAATACATCTTCCCACTATTACACCTGCCCAACTAAACTCCCTTTTGCAACCGTTCTCTTCAGCCGAAATCCAAAAGGCCATCAAACAACTAACCCCCCCACAAATCCCCAGGCCCAGATGGATTTCCAAAGAAATATTATAAAACATTTCATGACCTAGTTTCCCCCCATTTGAGCAATACCTTCAACCACTGCGCCACCACTGGCACAATGCCCAAGGAAGCTCCAGAAGAATTAGTAGTCACCATCCCAAAATCAAGCAAATCCCCCGATAACCCCGCAAACTACCGCCCAATTTCCCTATTAAACACTGACACCAAACTATACGCCAAACTTCTTGCCCAATTTCTTGCCCCCCTTATTCCACAAATCATTCACCCCGACCAAGTTGGCTTTGTGCCGGGCAGACAAGCCTCGGGCGGCACAAGACGCCTCATTGACTTGATCCAATGGGTGGAGCATAGTCGAGCGCCTTCTCTGTTCCTATCCTTGGATGCAGAGAAGAAGTTTGACAGGGTCCACTGGGATTACATGGAAGCAGTACTCCGAAAATTCGGACTAGAATGAAACTTCCTATCGGCAATAATGAACCTGTACTCCCTTCCCAGTGCCAGAGTGTGGACGTGTGGTATAAAATCAGATCCTTTCACGATCACCAATGGCACAAGACAGGGGTGCCCTCTATCACCCCTGATCTTTGCCATGATTATGGAACCACTCGCCCAAACTATCAGGGATTCCACCGCTGTACACGGCATACTAATTGGAGATACACAACATAAACTAGGTTTATATGCTGATGATGTTATCATCACCCTCTCCAACCCAGCAACATCCCTCCACGCTGTACAACTCATCCTAGACCGATTTAGCAAAGTATCACTTTATAAGATCAACAACACTAAATCCATCATGTTAAACCTAGGAATTGATCCCAAAACCAAACAATACATCTCTGAAACAACCCCCTTCAAATGGTCCACCTCATCCAATCTCCCATACTTTGGTGTACTTTTAACTTACCCTAGCAACTCTCTAATGAAGCTGAACTACAACAACCTACTGGAAAAACTTGTGTATATCCAAAGACCTAACTATCTATTCCATACCATCCCGCTTCCCATCCTCTCCTCTCAAATCCAGACGCTACAGAAAGTATTCACTTCATTTATCTGGCACCACAAAGTACCCAGACTCAAAAAAGAAATCCTCCAGACCCCAGTACGCAATGGAGGTATGGGAGCCCCAAACCTGCAAGCATACAACAAAGCAACGGTACTGGACCAACTCAGGGAATGGTGGAACCCCACATCAAACAAACTGTGGACACAAATAGAGTCAACAGCACTCGGTGTGAACCTGAAACCCATACTCGCTGCCACCATTCTCAACCATAAGACCCAGCACCACTACCTGGATACCATAAGCACTGCATCAAGAGTCTGGATAGCAACATTACAGCAACCCCAGCAGCTCAATACTCACATACTCCATCGGATCCCCATTGACGGGATTACTAACAACAGATCTACCTCTTCAAACCTGGCAAGCAAACGGTCTAATTAATCTGGGCCTACTGATTACCCCCATGGGTATCCACCCATTCACATACCTACAACAGACTTATAATATCCCAGACTCCTCATTCCTCCTCTACCTACGGATACGCTCACGTCTATCCAAACTCTGCTTGCCAACCGAAGATTCACTCTTGGACGACATCATTAAGTATTACGACACCCCCAACCCACCTACAAAAGGAATCTCATCAATGTACAATCTCTTAACTACTCCACCAAAAGCCCACCCCCTCCTTCAATTTCATATTGGTTGACACTATCAGATGAGACTAGGTAACCAATTGTCAGCGCAGATAGTGCAGTATCAACCACAGATATGGATAAAGACAAAGATAAATGGCATACAGCATGAAATGCGTGGAAATATTAACTCTGGTACTCATCCATTATAGGAACAAGTGGTCCTGGTAGGTCCTGGAGGGGTCTAATGGTATAATGAATGATTGAGATTATGTATATATATGTGTATAATAGGGCAAACAGAAGAGATATCCTTGTTCCCCAATATGCATATAGTTTTAATACAGCTTAGGGAGCCTCCTCAGTAAGAGACCAGTACATACATAATGTGTCCCTACTAATAACAGACTAGGAATAACCCACCCCTACATTTTTTTGGGGGAACTCTACACACACAGTCGTTACATATACATACATACAATTTTAATTATTAATTACTTTTAATTATTTAATTTTAATTATTATTACTATTTTAATATTTCCTTATAATAATTTATTTTATTTTTTATAACTTCTCCCTTATAGGTTTTTCTGGAAACTAGCCCTACAGGCCAGGTTCATACGGTAATGTCCTTTCCAGAATATATCCTTCCCTATTATACACATATATACATAATCCCAGACACATATTCATTTGGCCTTATGAGTTTTAACAATCTCCTTAATGATACCTTATCTTATTTAAAGTTATTTCTTTTATTCTTAAATTTTACACCCCATCTTTATGTTTTTAAATAAGTAATATATAGTGTTATTCAGTATGTATCCTAGAGTCCTATGTCCACTGATGTGTTGGCAGGTTGATTAGGGGCGTGCACCTTTGTTGCATGTCACCTCCCAATCTGCCCATAAATTTGCCCACACTGTGCATACATGGCCTGAAGAAGGGTCGTAGGCCTCGACAACGCGTCGCCGAACACGTCATCACGCTGCCTAACCGGAACCGGAAGTGACGACACGCTGCTCCACGAGGAGACCAGGAAGCGCCGGAAACCACCGGCATCCCCCTCTGTATCATCTGGAGACAGCAACCACTCCCCCCTCATGGAGGCACTGGACTATATGGACTCTAAACCCGCAGTGGCTGACATCCTTACCACTGCTTTTGTGAGTAACACTGTGATTGAAGTTAATAAAGACTTTATGGTTTACACTTAGAGGCGCACTTGCCTTCTATCTTTTGACTATTAGATGAGACACCTTCCACCAAACAATGGATTTCGGCTCTGGCCCTCCCCCTCCGACTATCACGATGTGTTACACACTGGGAATCGCTACTACCCCCAAAACTATCGGATCTCATTAATATTGTAAATGCCCACTTCATAATGGAACTCTCCTTTGCAAAGGCCAACATGACCACTCATAACTTTTACAAACATTGGGCTACCTGGATCTCTGACCCCAGAAGCACAGCCCTCTTACCCCATCTACAAAGTCCCCCTAAGTCAGTGGTTCTCAACTCCTGTCCTCGGGACCCACTAACAGGCCAAATTTTAAGTATTACCTTGGGGAGATGCAGACTAGAATACTGCAATCACTGAGCAGCAAATGATATCACCTGTGATGCATTTCAGTTATCCTGCAAACCTAGCCTGTTAGTGGGTCCCGGGGACAGGAGTTGAGAACCACTGCCCTAAGTAAACCCCCCTTGTCACTTCCTGGATCAGTAAAAACTCTCCTCGAGACTCTGATGCTGTTTTGTTACTACCATGAATTGTGCTACTTATATTATCATCAATTCTAGTTCTACTACTAATATTGCTATTGTTACTTTCATAACCAGTCGGACTTGGGCTGGGGTGCCCCCCCCCCCGTGCCCGACACAGCATGATCCCCTTAAGGGGTGTCGGTGTGCGGGTGGTGCCCTCCACCCAGGCAACCTGCACTAGTTCCTATTTTACTTTCTCGCACCTATTCATTTAACTGTATTGATGTCTTAAAGTTATATGCACCTGTTATACACTTCATGATCTGTCTTGTACAAATCTAAGTCCACGGATGGACTCATTTTGTCTAAATGTTACTTACCATATGCAATCCATGTATTACTGGAAAAAAAAAACTCCAATAAAAATGATTGTTAAAAAAAAAAAAAATATATATATATATATATATTTAAATAAAATTTGAATTTTCATAAAACTTACCTTTGTGTATGGTGCCTGTAAAGTCCCACATACATCCTTTGTCCTTTTGCCCATATGTAAATATGCTCAAATATGTGAGGCTATGTTTGATGGGTTAACAAAGCAGATAATAAAAAATGGTGCGCTATTCCTGCGAAACTTTTGAACCAATAAGTGACTAGTGCAAATCTTGATGTCTACGGTACCTGAAAAAAATTAATAAAAAATCCTTTTTAGTGATTCTAAAAAAGAGGAGAACAGTCTGCAAAGCTTTCTGAAGTATGAGATTGGTATGTGGATAGGAATAGTTTGAAATAGATACAGGAATGTGGGGAGAACATCCATTTTTAGGGCACTGATCCTTCCTAACCAAGAAAGCCTCTTGGCTGCATAGGATGCAAGGTCGTCTTGGGTTTTCACGAAGAGTGGGGTGAAGTTCTCTGGGATATGTATGCCTAGATATCGTATTGAAGTAGAGCCCATTTTAAAAGGGAAGGAGGATGAGATGAGTTGCACTTCTGTCTTGTGGAGCGTGATATTAAGAATTTCAGATTTGTTGTAGTTCACTTTAAAGTTACTCATTCTTCCAAAGTCCTTGAATTCCTGCATAATGAAGGGTAAAGATTCTCGGGGCTGGGTCACAAACATTAATAAGTCGTCCGCAAAGAGAGCTAATTTAGTATGTATAGGGCCTGTCTGAATGCCTTTGATGTTGGGGTTATTCCGGAGGGCTACTGCCAAATGTTCCACAGTGAGGACATAAAGGAGGGGGGATAGAGGGCATCCCTGTCTTGTCCCATTATGAATATGGTATGCAGGGGATAATGTACCATTGATTTTTATTCTGGCGGATGGGGAAGTGTAGAGTGATAGTATTCTATTTACCATTTGAGGGCCTACTCCTATTTGTTGGAGAGGCATTTTAAGGAACCGCCAATCCACCCTGTCAAATGCCTTCTCAGCATCGACCGATAATAGACAGAGGGGGATATTGTGTAAGCCGGTATAGGAGGGTTTTTAGGGTACTATCCCTAGCCTCCATTCCACTCACAAATCCCACCTGATCTAAATGTATTAAGTCGGGCAGTAGGGGCTGCAATCTGTTGGCTAAAACCTTGACAAATATTTTCTAATCAACTCCAATGAGGGAGATAGGCCTATAATTTTTGCAGAGAGTAGGATCTTTGTCAGATTTTGGTATGAGGGAGATTTGTACTTCTAATGTTTGTGGAGGAAAAACTGAGCCTTCGGATAGGGAGTTAAATACCTTGGTTAAGAATGGGGTAAGGAGGGAGCCAAATAATTTCTAAAATTTAGGAGTGAAGCAATCTGGTCCTGGGCTTTTACCGGACGGCATGCTTGCTATAGCTATAATGACTTTATCTTCAGTAATTGACTCCTCTAGATCTCTAGTAGCTTCAGTATCTAAAGTGGGTAGTGCAGTTTTTGCGATATATTCTGCTTGGCTCTCTTCTATGTCGGGGGAGGTATCCAAAGGTACCTCTGCCGGGATGTTATAGAGATGTTGGTAAAAGTCTGGGAATGTCTGAGATATCAAGGAAGGAGAAGAGATAGAATTGCCCATTGAGTCATCAATGTGAGAGATGAATGTGGAGGGCGTTTTAGGGTGTAGAGAACAGGCTAGCGGCCTACCACATTTGTCCTGAAACTTGTATTGGTGAAGGGAGAGTTTTTCTGCTTATGTACGTGCAAATGCATCGTATATGTCCCTCAGTTGCGATCAGGCTGAGGAAACCTTTGCAAGAGTTTCTACCGTTGGGGAGCGTTTGCGGGTCGTTTCTAGGTCTTTATATTTTTGAATCACCGCTATTATTGCCACTGAATGTTCTTTCTTTTTATGGGTGCCAATTTGAATGAAGCTGCCACGCAGGACAGCTTTCAATGCTTCCCACTGCATGGGCAAGGAAGTGATATCCTTAGCGTGTTCTGTAAAAAATTGGGAGATAGTGTTTGAGATCCGCGTGGTGCAATCCGTATATGTGAGCAGGGAATCGTTTAATCGCCACGTCCAAACCCTTATTGGGGTAGATGGAATCTTGAGTGTCATGTATACAGGAGAGTGGTCGGACCACACCATGGTATCTATCTCACATTCAGGGGACCAGTTTAGGCAACTATGATCTATCAGAAAGTAGTCTATCTGACTGTGGGATTGATAGGCATGAGAGAAGTGAGTATAGTTGCGAGAGGTAGGGTACAATACCCTCCATACATCAACAAGGTGGAGGTTATGGATGGCCCACTTCAGGGCATGTAACTTAGAGAAAGACAGTGAAGAGTGTGAGGTTTAAAGGGGTATTGAAATCTCCACCTAGGATGAGCTTCCCCTCCATGAAGCCAGCTAAAATCTGATACAATTGCATGGCTGTTGCAACTTGATTGATATTTGGCAGGTATATATTAGTAATCTTAAATTTAGTCCCCCATAGTGAGAACTTCACGAAAACATATCTCCCCTGTTGATCGGATATATGATCAATCAGTTCAATAGGGAGCGATTTATGAATGGCCACAGATACTCCCTTAGCTTTCTGTGTGGGGTGGGTACTTGGAAACCACCTGTTAAAGTATCTATTTGAGCATAGAGGCATGGATTCAGCTTGGAAGTGCATCTCTTGTAACAAGAGCACCTGAACTTGGTGCTTGTGCATCTGGTATAAGATCTGACCCCTTTTAGAGGCTATATTGAGGCCATTAGCATTGTATGAGCAAAATTTCAGCCTGGGGAAAGTGCTTATTGTGTGGGCCATGATGGAGCAAGAGGAAAAACAAAAGTTATAAGAAAAAAGGGGGGGGGGGGAGAAGCAAAAGGAGGCGAGTGTGTGGATAAGAGGACAGGGAAGGAGGAGATAAAAAGAGGAAGAAAGAAGGGAAGGGGAGAACACCAGGGAGGAAGGAGGAAGCTAGCTTTGAGGGAAGACACTTGGGGTAAATGTCTAATGCTACTAAAGCGTCTGCAATGCAGAACGCCGTGTGAGCAAATCACTTATCCAGTGCGGATTGTACCAATCCTATTGTGGGAGGGAGGTCGAGAGAGAGGGATCTGAGCCGTGATCCCGACAGCATAGCAGGTATGTAGAAAATATTTATAACACCCCAAATTTATGGGATAAGGACAGCAGGGAATAAACAGTCTAATGTGGATCAACCAAATATGAACTGTATTTGGTCCTATAGGTAGGTAAACAATCATCATCTCAAATCTGAACTATGAACGTGTCTCATAACAGTACCTCAATTTTATATAGGAGCATGATGACTCTAGAACCGTCCAGGCCAGAGAAAGGGGCCAATGTCAGGACAGAACCAGGGCTACCAGGAACCTCTTTATTATTAGCAGCTTATTACGTTATGAAACACCAAAACATAAATACAAACCCTGGTGGCTCATGGTAACAGACGGGCTCATTCTTAAACATATAACAACAAAGGTTTTCACATAGAGAGCAGCAGGACCCAATAGTGGTTATGGCTATAGGATAGTCCAGCCCAACCCAGGAG
This sequence comes from Glandirana rugosa, assembly GCA_018402905.1. NCBI lineage: Eukaryota > Metazoa > Chordata > Amphibia > Anura > Ranidae > Glandirana > Glandirana rugosa. Next base: position 142,096 of record BLSH010363154.1, on the reverse strand, counting down.
AAAGGCCTGTTCTTCTAACATGTCTCCCCAGTTACATCTCCGGCTATCTGCTATCACCAGGGGGTCCGTATCAGCGAAAAGGGCTGAGTCACCTAGTAAATAAGGGGGTCAATCCTCATTGAATTAAGTACAGGTATGGAAACGGGTACCCAGGGATGAATGGAGGGACCCCTATCCACAAACACAGTCACATTAGTAAGGAATCTAAACCATTGTATGTCCAGTGGAGAGAAACATTAAGCAGGTGTTATTGTCTTACGTGATAGGGCACCATTCAGGACAGTGGGCGAGAGGATTCTCCTACTTCTCCCGAACCCCAGCCAGGTAAGTCGCACTTGCGAAGGGCAGGAATAGGACTAGCAAAGAATAGGTGTCTGTGGGACTCTTGACAATAACTCTATTGATGTAGATATTTGCGGTCTCCAAAGGCTAAGGCAAAAGATAAGGTAGGGCTCAGTAGAGATCTATCTCTTGCCAGAGAAAATTAAGTTTTCAGAATGTTAGTGTCTATGGGCCACACTGGGATTGTATAGCATGTAATAGAAAATTAGGTTAGTCTCCAGGCAATGTAGGCCTGTGGGTTCTGCGTGGAGCAGACAACGACCTTGATCGCATGCGTCTCCGGCACTGGGTAAGAGGGCCAGGGCCCGGAAGCCATTGGTGGTCATCTGGAGGGTCTGACCAGTTTGGGATGTCCACAGGGTCTTGCTCGAGGAACAAGTCAGGTAGCTTATCCGGGTCCGCCAAGATGAATTTCTGACCTGGGGATGGCCCCAAGTGTAGGAAGCTCCAGCCTGACGTATTATATCCAGGAGGGGGCGAACTGCTCTGTATAGGGTGTTCATGAGAGGTCTAGGTAGAGGTGGATAGAGGATCCGTCAAAGTCTATAGGGCCAAGTCTCCATGCAGCACACATGTTTTCCTCTTTTAGAGTGTAATAATGGACCCTGCATAAAACGTCCCTTGGGCGGTTTGTTCGGTTTCCTCCCAGGTCCCCCACTATGTGTACTCAGTCAAGCTCAATTGGTGAAGCAAGTTCCCTCCCCAGGACCTGGTTAAGGATAGCTACGACAGTGGGTCTTAGATCTGCGCCTGACGTCGCTTCTGGGATTCCTTGAAGTCTAATATTATTTCTGCGACTTTGATTATCTTCTATGCAAAGTTGGTGTTGGCGCAGGTGGTGAAGATGGGAGGTAGATGCAGATTCGAGTGCTATTATATGGGCAGCATGGGCAGCTTGAGTGACAGTCAGTGCTGATACAGCTCCTTTAGTGATTGAGGCTTGCTGCTTTAAGGTATGCAACTCCTCCTGCAGTGATGCCTCTAGCTTCTCTGCCCAGGACTCAAAGGTGGCTCTGAATGAGGACAGGAGGGCTGCAGCTTCAGATCTAGGGGGCCTTTCAGAGTTACAAATTTGAGTCTGCCATCTTAGGTATAACAGGGAGGTTTTCTAACCTGTATGTAGTGTCTTGTGGGTCCAATCGTGTGACCTGGGAGTCCCCCTCGATGCCTGAGTTGGTGCTGACTTCTGTGTTATCAGGAGGAGGAAGCTTGCTTTTTACTAGGCTCCGTCCAGATGCCACCTTGTTTTTGGGGGTCCGGAGTTCAAGCAGTGCTGTACATAGTAAATAATGCTGCATGGTTCCCTGCTGCAACTCAGCAGGTTCAGCGGGGTGTGAGATACCCGCCAACATAGGTGGTGCGAATGTGTGTGAGCTAAAAGTCAACCTGCCAGCATCGGGAAGGCACAGAACTTAGTGCTGCATGTTGTCAGTCTTTCACCGTCGATTTGGATGTCCTCTCAGTTTAATAGTAGTTATTGCGATTAGGCACAGGAACAGTATTCTGTATCGCTTCTGGTTGCTCTTTATAGGTCTGGTAAACTTTTAAAGAGAGAGCTTTGTCAGTGCGCAGCCATCTACACCACCATTGAGTTCTCCTTAATGATTAAATATATGCAGTTTGCTGGGGCTGGAGGGATGACCCTGTGCCACTGTGCTCCTGGGTTTTTATCTGTTTTGTGCTATATGCCACAGGCCACTGTCCAATTTTTGATCCAGGGCCAGGCAGGGGATGTGGGGGAGAGGATTGAGGGGTTTACAGAGCTCACCCGGCTTGCAGAAGCGCTGATGGCAGTGGATTGTGGCCTGGCAATCGCGGGATGATCAGTGCTATTGTGGCCTGGATCTCGCTGCTGGATGGCTCCCAAACTGTCCATTTTTTGATCCAGGGCCAGGCAGAGGATGTGGGGGAGAGGATTGAGGGGTTTGCAGAGCTCACCCGGCTTCCAGGAGCTCTCTTCACACACTTCCTCTTCTATCAATGTCCGGACACGCCCCCCTCCAGTTGAATCATTTTTTATGATACAAATGTATATGGACTTTTTTGAACTATTAATATAATTTTTCTGATTGATCAAAATTTATTTAGGTTTGCACTGCACTTATATTGTGTTATTTATTTGTGTTATATGGAGTCACTGGTGGACATGCTCTGATTAGTGCTGGCAGCAACTCATTAGGCCTGATATACTGTATTGGCCATTGATTTTTCACATATTATCTTTCCCTATATTTTTTCACTATAATTGTTTTGTATTTTAGACATATTATCTCTGATTATATATTGATTTACTGTAAACTTATATATAGTACCAATAAACACCCCACTGTTTGTCACCAGCTCACTGGATCTTGTATCTGTGGCAGAATCCTCCTCTTCTCAGGTCCCTCTTTGGCACTCTTGGCCTCTCCCTCCTGTTGAGTGCCCCCACAACAAGCAGCTTGCTATGGGGGCACCCGAGCCAAGCTGCTGCTCCGTGTGTCTATTCAGACATGGAGCCATGGCCTGGCCCCACCCTCTCTCAATGTCTCACTGATTTTAATTTACAGCAGTGGGAGCCCATGGGGCTTCACTGCTGTCTCATCCAATGAGGAGGGAGAGTCCCAGACAGCCAAGTTTCTCATGCAACATTGCTGGATCGACATGGGGCTCAGGAAACTATTAGGGGAGACTGAGGGGGGCTGCTGCAGACAGAAGGCTTTTTATCGTAATGCATAGAATGCATTAGGATAAAAAACTCTACTGTATTCACAACCACTTTAAGCTTTGACAATAAAACCTGGAAGCTGATTGGTTTCTATGCAGAGCCTCACCAGATTTCACAATCTCCATGTATAGTAAATCAACATCCATAGTGTCAAACATAACATGGTAATCAGAGAGCACATGTTAGCTGTTTGTTCATTTCACACACTAGGTTAAAATTTGAGCATATAAAACATTTACTAAATGAGCAGCCAATTACAGATTTGGGCACCCAAATGGCCTCGTCATTGAAGCGGTGCAATTGTGCCATAATGTTTTTCTAGTGAGGCTTTGACTCATCACTGTGACCTCATCTACCCCTAAGTTCCCATTTTACCCCAAAGAGCCTCCTACTTTTGCTTTTAGTGTGATACCAGAGATCTGCAATGTTTACTTATTTCTCCAATGGTCTTTCCTCAGTGTGCTGTGTCAGGAAGGAGCTAACCTCTGATTTTAAACTACTGTCCCTTTGTGATGTCTGGGACTGTGATTATAGCAGCTGTTGCATGACACAGCATACTGGGCATAGATATTTCACTGATGTCATTACAAAATTTGATGACATGCTGTGGGTTTCTGAAGTTCTGGCATCACCAGTTTTGCTTATTAAAACTGTTTTGTCACATTTTTGGGGCTGTGTTCAATATGTGCAAATAGAGATCACACAAATACTTAAAAGTATAGTATTTATTGAAAGTAATGGACGATACAGATAATATTAGAAAATATGACAAGAATACCTAACTAAAGATACGTTTCCTCCATAGGTCCTCTTTTGCTGTTACGCAACATGGCCAGAGGATCAGGTTCAGATCAGACGCTTACATGGTTGCAAGCTCTGGTGTGAGATAAACTTATTCCAGTTTGGGCAGTGGTATTTAGACTTGTGTATAAGGGATCGACAACCCCCAAGCCAACTCCCTTTGCAATATGACTCCTTAAGGACTTGTTCACTTAACAATACCATCCCTTAGTCTGCCTGTAAAGTGGCGCATCTGTACGATGTACAGAACATGCTGCAGCAATAATGACATTTCTAAAGGAAAAAAATGTAATTCAAACTTGCTCGCGGCTGTAATGTATTGTCGGCTCCCGGCTCCATGCCAAAATTAAAAAATAAAATGGCATAGGATCCCCCCAAAATCCACACCAGACCCTTATCCAAGCATGCAGCCTGGCAGGTCAGGAAAAGGGGGGGCAAGCGAGCACCTCCCTTCTGAACCATACCAGGCTACATGCCCACCCAAAAGCACCTTGTTCCCATGTTGATAGGGACAAGGGCCTCTTCCCAACAACCCTGGGCTGTGGTTGCCAGGGTTTGCGGTTGGGGGCTTATCGGAATCTGGAAGCCCCCTTTAACAAGGGGGCACCCAGATCCTTGCCCCCCCCTATGTGAATGGGTATTGGGTACATCGTATCAAATCTACCCATTCACCAAAAAAGTGTCAATAAGTAAGAAACACAGGAAACAGTTTTGACAAGCCCTTTATTTATTTATATTTATTAAAAAATAGTGCCCCTTGATGTAATCCTTCATCAATCATGATGCCCGCCAGACCCAAAAAATAGAAAAAATAAAATGCTCCGCTCCTGGGAGGCAACCGGCCCTCTGCCTCCTCTCTGCTTTGACAGTTCTTATATAGGCAAGGGGCGGGGCCACCCGGTTACATAACCCGGTGGCACCACCCCCTTATGATATCACATAATATCATGTGATGTCAGAAGGGGGCGGTGCCACTGAGTGATGTAGCCAAGTGGCCCCACCCCTTGCCTATATTAAAGCTGTCAAAGGAGAGAGAAGGCAGGCGGCTGAAGGCATCCCGAGAGGTGACAGGGTTTTTTTTCTGGCGGGAATCGTGATAAACGATGGATACATCGAGGGACACTATTTTTTTTTCTTTTTAATAAAGGACTTGTTAAAAACAGTTTACTGTGGTTATTACTTTTTGACACGTTTTTGGTGAATGGGTAGGGGTACGATGTGCCCAATACCCATTCACATGGGGGGTCCAGATTCTGATAAACCCCCTGCCTACAGACCCCGACAACCACAGCCCAGAGTTGTCAGGAAGAGGCCCTTGTCCCCATCAACATGGGGACAAGATGCTTTGAGGGCACCCCAAAGTGCCCTCTCCATGTTGAGGGCAAGTGGACTGGTATGGTTCAGGAGGGGGGTGCTCGCTAGTCCCCCCCTTCTGGCCTGCTAGGCTGCATGCTCAGATAGGGGTCTGGTATAGATTTTTGGGGGGACCCCACGCCTTTTTTTTTAATTTTGACATGGAGTTCCCCTTAAAATCTATACCAAACCCAAAGGGCCTGGTATTGATTTTGGGAGGGACCCATAGGGTCATAGGGTTTCCCTTAACCACTTCATCATAGGGCACTTTCACCCCTTCCTGCCCAGACCAATTTTCAGCTTCCAGGGCTCTTTAGCATAAATGTTGGTCAGCTTGACATGGCACTGCTCCCGGGTTTTAACATTGGCGTCTATGGTAAATTTTGGTCAGCTTGACATGGCACTGCTCCCTGTTTTTAACATTCATTGATGTCTATGGGAAATCTTGTCAGCTTGACATGGCACTGCTCCCAAACCATAAGTGACATGGATACCAAACTTGGGGAGCACCAAGAGGGGGCCCAGGACTACAACATATCCAAATTTGGGATGGGCCAGCTTGCCTAGGTAATCAGTAATGCCTGTAAATGACTATTGCAATGCAGTACATGCATTGAGATGTGAAAAAGGTATTGCTTCACTTTAAGTACATTTTCGTTTTCCATACATGCTCTGGTCCCATTGTGTACTTAAAAGTGGAGTATGCCTATACACTACACTGACTGCACTAAACTGACTGAGCACACTAACTACCTGCCTAATCTCCATTATCACACACTATACATGGCTGCCGTGTAAGCAGCAGCCTTATATAGTGTGGAGCGTGGACTTAGCCCCTGAGCCATGATTGGCCAAAGGCACTCTGCCTTTGGCCAATCATAGCTCTCACAGTACATTGTGCTGTGATTGGCCAGTGCATACAGGCCAGGTGCATGCTTTGGCCAATCATCAGCAATCAATGCACTGCAATAGCGCAGTGCATTATAGGCGCTGATCGGCGAGCAAACTTCCCGCCAAGCCCCCTGTTTGTTCGTGTTTTCAGCGAACTCATGAACAGCTGATGTTCGATTCGAACAGCCCATCCATAACCAGGATATTAGAGGCTTTATTAGATATTTGTGAGACCAACCTTAATAAGGAATATGAAATATGCAATTTTCCTATCACTCCACCCCCTGGCTCACAAATATCATACAGCAATGCCTCCAACTATACATATAGGCTACATGTCAGCATTGGAAGAAAAGAACCTGATAATTGTAAACAAAAAGAATATTCTCCTACCCCCCCCCATTTACCTTAACCCCCTGCTTACTGGGTACTTAAACCCCCTTCCTGCCCAGGTCAGCTTTCAGTGCTGCCACTCTTTGAATGACAATTGTGCCGTCATGCTACACTGTACCCAAATTTTTTTTCCCACAAATAGAGCTTTCTTTTGGTGGTATTTAATCACTGCTGAGTTTTTTTATTTTTTGCTAAAAAGACGGAAAATTTTGAAAAAAAAAACAGTCTTATAGTTTGTTATAAAATTTTGCAAACGGGTAATTTTTCTCCTTCATTAATGTGCGCTGATGAGGCTGCACTGATGGACACTGATGGGCTGCACTGATGGGTACTGATAGGCTGCACTGATGAGCACTGATAGGCACTGATAAGCAGTGCTGATTGGCGCTGATAAGGTGGCACTGAAATGCATTGATAGGTGGCACTGAAGAGCACTGATATGTGGCACTGATGGGTGGCACTGATGGGCAATGGTAGGTGACACTGATAGACAGCACTGATAGGTGGCACTGATGATGAGGCACTGATGGGCACTGATTTGCAGCACTGATGGGAATTGATAGGTGGCACTTGTGGGCACTAGTAGGTGACACTGGTGGGCATTGATAGGTGGCACTGGTGGGCACCGACAGGCAGCACTGGTGGGCACCGACAGGCAGCGCTGGTGGGCACAGATGATGCGGCTATGTCTTTCCCCGTTGACAGAAGCCATTGATCTGCTTTTTATTCTTCATTTGTCAGCGTGAGGAGAAAAAAAGCTGAGTACCGATCTTCTGTTTACATCACGTGATCAGCTGTCATTGGCTGACAGCTGATCACGTAGTAAGAGGTGCGCAGATAGCTCATGCACTTAAGGCCCATGCTGTCGCTGCCATTCAGCTATAGCGTGGGTGGGAACTGGTTAAATAAAAAATGGGGGATCTAAATCATATCTAATCTAAAGTTTAGATACTTACTTTCCCTGCCTCATTTACCTACTCAGAAAATCCCATTCAGCTATGTTAGGGCTGAAAAATATAAAAATATCCAAAGTTCAAAAAATATAAAAAAAAAATATGTTGGACTAACAGAAGAACGCTAAACTTTTCCTTTTGAAAGCACAGGAGTGGGTATGAACTTTCCTTTCCAACAGTTTAAAAGCATAGAAGCTTGTCAAAGTCCTCCATATCTGGTGATGGACAGCAGGGTCTTAGACATCCGGTTACCAGATCCTAGCTGCAGCATAGCAATTTCAATGCTATAGAACTGGAAGAACTGTAGAATACAAAGCCCATATCATCCTCCAGACCATTGCAGCTCACAAGTCATAGATGTGCAGGTATATAACCACCATGGTAGATGGAACTTATTTATACGAATAGTTCAGGCACTTGACCATCACAGCAGATAAAACAGTTATGAGACTTGATCATCAGAACAGATAGAACAGTTCAGTTACTGGACCATGATAGTGGATGGAACAGTTCAGGTAATTGACCACCAGAGCGGGTGGAATTTGCACCAACAGTTTAGCTGCGGCTAAGTGGCAAAGTCTTTATAGACAGTTGCTGCTATCAAAAGCATTAGTTTCCTTTCTCCAATATGCTTGGGGTTGATGTCAAGGCAGGTGTGTTACTAAGACTGTCAGTCCAACATTCCATAACTAACAATAATGCCCATATAGTCCATCATATATTTCTGAACAGTTAAATCCACGATCCCTAGTGACCTGGCCTAACACTAAAAGAAAAACTTCAGAGTGAAATATTGGTACAGGAACACCACCACCCATTTTCCAATTGAACCCTACATTTGTATCTAAACTTAAGAATGTCCAACCATAGGCCCAACTTCAAACTACTTAATGTGTGTGTTTCCTCTGTGTACTCCAGTTTTCTTCCATACTCTAAAGATATTCTGGCAGGTTAACTGGATTTTGTCTACACTGACCCCAGTATGTGTGTGCATATTATCCATACATATATGCCACCATACTCTACATGTTAGTCCCAAACCCACGCAATTAGGGAGAATTGAGGAAAACAAAACCTGGGAACCTATCTCATTTCATAATCATTTGCCAAGAAAATTCAATCAAGAAGATTGCCAAGACCCTGAAACTGAGCTGCAGCACGGTGGCCAAGACCATATAGTGGTTTAACAGGACAGGTTCCACTCAGAACAGGCATCGCCATGGTCGACAAAAGAAGTTTAGTGCATATGCTCAGCGTCATATCCAGAGATTGTCTTTGGGAAAGAGACGTATGAGTGCTGCCAGCATTGCTGCAGAGGTTGAAGGGGTGGGGTGATCAGCCTGTCAGTGTTCAGACCATACGCCGCTCACTGCATCAAATTGGTCTGCGTGGCTGTCATCTCAGAAGGAAGCCTCTTTTAAAGATGATGCACAAGAAAACCTGCAAACAGTTTGCTGAAGACAAGCAGACTAAGGACATGGATTACTGGAATCATGTCCTGTGGTCTGATGAGGCCAAGATAAACTTATTTGGTTCAGATAGTGTCAAGCTTGTGTGGTGGCAACCAGGTGAGGAGTACAAAGACAAGTGTGTCTTGCCAACAGTCAAGCATTGTGGTGGGAGTGTCATGGTCTGGGGCTGCATGAGCACTGCTGGCACTGAGGAGCCACAGTTCTTTGAGGGAACCATGAATGCCAACATGTACTGTGACATACTGAAGCAGAGCATGATCCCCTCCCTTCAGAAGCTGGACCGCAGGGCAGTATTCCAACATGATAACGACCCTAAACACACCTCAAGATGACCACTGCCTCGCTAAAGAAGCTAAAGGTAAAGGTGATGGACCGACCAAGCATGTCTCCAGACCTAAACCCTATTGAGCATCTGTGGGGCATCCTCAAACAGAAGGTGGAGGAGCGCAAGGTCTCTAACGTCCACCAGCTCCATGATGTCTTCATGGAGGAGTGGAAGAGGACTCCAGTGGCAATCTGTGAAGCTCTGGTGAACTCCATGCCCAAGAAGGTTAAGGCAGTGATGAAAAATAATGGTGACCACACAAAATACACTTTGGGCCCAATTTGGACATTTTCACTTAGGGGTGTACTCACTTTTGTTGCCAGCAGTTTAGACATTAATGGCTGTGTGTTGAGTTATTTTGAGGGGACAGCAAATTTACACTGTTATACAAGCTGTACACTCACTACTTTACATTGTAGCAAAGTGTTATTTCTTCAGTGTTGTCACATGAAATGATATAATAAAATATTTACAAATATGTAACTAACAATTTAAACATAATTAAACATTTCCTTTTAGTCCTTACAACATTTTTCACATCACCTACATTTTAACATAATATTACTCATTTCTTAGATGTTAAGAACTGTCCTGCTTCACAGACAGGCTTCCTTTCAAAAGGGGTTAAGAAGGGGGGAGGTGTCTCTTCACCTCTCTTACACAGACACACAAAGTTAGACACAGGCATGAGAAGGGAGGGGTCAAGTCCCTCACACAAGCAGGCTTTCTCATATACAGTACCACATTACAGAACTTTCACCTTAATTTGATTACTTAACTCTCCCAATGTTAAACTCACATAGACCCTCAAACATAAGTAGCAAAACTTATGTTACAAATCAGCCACAGTTAGCATTACCTTTCTGTCTTAATTCAGTTAACATTGTCACTTTTACTACAGAAAAAACAAAATGCATTTAACATATCCTCATACAAGCAACATTTCCTCATTATTAGTTAGCCAAAACATCACAAAGAGCTCAACACATACATACATATCTTATGCTACTGCATTATTACAATCTGAGCGGTCAGCTCATTGTTTTCGAAATTCAAAAAAGTCTCATTGCTCTGAAATTTCTACAATCCAAAGACTGATGCTTTTACTATCATAAATTGAGGCTTCCTGAAGATACAACAGTTTAATTTGCATATCAGTCTCTTGCCCAATTTATCAAACAAAAACAAAATTTTAAGCCAGTGTCCAGTTGTGGGCACCAAAACAAAAATGGGCTTGCACCTAACCTCAAGGCATCTCAAATAAGCCAGCTAAGTATCTGATACATTTCCTATGCATTCTGAATGCACTATGGCTTACAATACAAGAACACAACATTAAACCCAGCACAAACAATGTAGCACAATTCTGCATCATTTTTGTATCTCTGGTTTACACAACTCAAACACCCCACTTCTGGTACCAAATGTTTTGTCACATTTTTGGGGCTGTGTTCATTATGTGCAAAGAGAGATCACACAAATACTTAAAAGTATAACATTTATTAAAAGTAATGACAGATACAGATAATATTAGAAACTATAACATGAATACTTAACTAAAGATGCTGCTTCTGCCATGGGTTCCATTTGCTGTTACGCAACATGGCCAGAGGATCAGGTTCAGATCAGACGCTTGCATGGTTGCAAGCTCTGCTGTGAGACAAACTTATTCCAGTTTGGGCAGTGGTATTTAGACTTGTGTATAAGGGATCAAAAACCCCCAAGCCAACTCCCTTTGTAATATGACCCCTCAAGGACTTGTTCAGTTAACAATAACATTCCTTTGGTATAAGGTAAAGCTATGCTTATGTCCTTATATGGCCTCCTTAACCAGAATATTAGAGGCTTTATTAGATATTTCTGAGGCCAACCTTAATACGGAATACAAAACATGCAATTTCCCTATCAAAAACAAACAGTTTTAAAGATGCTTGCTGTTATCACCTGTAAGCATTATTGGCCAACAGGTATGGCTGGATCTGGAAATAAAAAAACATAATATTTTTTAGAATTGCTGGATGGTACCTCTATTTTCATATTGGCATTACAGATAAATGGAGACTGCAACCTGTTTTTTTGCAGCACCATTCATACAGGAGCCATTGTTAGCTATTGAAAGTCACAGAGTGACTTGGCTGTCAAGCTGACAGCCTGGCCCCGCAGATTATTTCTGGAAAACCCTCTGTTGTTTATTATTTGTGAGGCTGTTATAATTGGTATGCACAGTTTGTATATTTTTATGTTTTAAATTTTTTAGCAGAATAATATTTATTTATTTTCTTTTCTTAGTGGTATACTGTGTTCTCCATAGCATAGGGGAAGTCATTTTTTTTTAAGGAATGGGTGAGGGGGGTGCTTTGATAAGGCTTTTCTGGACAGAAGAGAAATAGTAGGCTGCACATTTTGTTGTTGCTATGTAGTTAAGGAATGCACATTGAGCCTGATTTACTAAAACATAAAGTGAAATTAAAAAAGATAATTGATTAGATTCTTAAAGAGATGTGGGTCACTTTACTTCAATTCACCTTGAAAGTTTGGCAAATCTGACCAAAAGGGAGATAAAGTGAACCTAGGCTGGTTTAGCAAACTGTAAACTGAGCAGAATACATGTGTTAAGTTAAAACACCTTGGTTATTTCCAACTATGTGTGGCTTTTTGCCACTTGTTGTGCTGCCCTGGGACCCTAGCAGGCAATATTGGGAGTGGGACCATTGATTTGTAAAGGGGTAATAGTAGTGATCTCTACTAGTCTCATGTAAGGGATGCTTGGTCTCTTACAGTTTTCTGAATCTTGTCTTGGGTCTCCAACCAAACCTGTAGCATGACCACAATCTCTGACCATTATGCCTGCAGTCTCTGACAGCCCCCTCTAGCATATTGTACTTTATGCACAGCTTTTGGTGGTGTCAGGGGCCTTATTTGAGATAACCTATACCTTGTAAGATGACAGCCGCCATTTTAAAGATTCAGTCATGTGCAAGGCAAGTTACAAAAAAATTGAGACTCCTCTTAAACCTCACCACACCTGTCACTTTAGTAAATTAGGACTAATTCTGCTTCACACTTTATTTAAATAAGGTCCAAGTTCACTTAACGACACCTCATTTCACCTCACTTTAATAAATTAAGCTAAAATGCCTATGTAGTTGTGCATCAAATAGAGATTCTTATTTCCATATTACAGTACATGTTGATCTGGCCAAGTGCATGGTTGTGTCAGGCTTTTTTGTCTACTTAAAGACATGTGAACATACATATAGCAGGGCTTATTTAGCAAATTGTGACAGGCAGTAAAATAACCCCTGTTCACTTTATAACTGAAGCTTAGTGAAAACTCTATGAAAGGAGGATGGGAGGAGGAATAAAAGGTCCACACATTCATATAGTGCTTTTTACTATGGAAACTGATAACACAGCTTCTATGAATGGAAAATGGGGCAGGAAGGGCAGATATATGCACTATTGATGATTGGCCATCACAGCTGCACTTGCTCATATTAACCCCAGCAGCATTGGAGGTTCACCTCTGCAGGGGTATCCTGGGGCAGAGGAGAGAGGATTTCAACCTAACACAGCAGTAGTGTTGAGCGAACCCGGACTGTAACGTTCGGGTCCGTACCGAACTTTCGGGTGTCCGTGGCACGGACCCGGACCCGGACATTTCAAAAATCGTTCGGGTTCGTTTACAGGCCCAGGCCCAGGCACGGTGCCTGTGGGCTTTCAAGCCATGCCTGGGCTTGCAATGTCAGGCCCAAGCGAGTTGTGATGACGACACAATCCAACTTTAGGAGAGAGGAGACGGGGTCCTATGGGGACGTCTCCACTTGGAGGTTACGACGACCCCAATTATACTCGTTCACGTCGACACTACCGGTTAGTAGTTATCACGTATATAGACGGGAAGGACGGGGTAAAAGGTAAGTATCTTCGACACAATAGTCAAAGGTATCATTTTTCGTGATATACTTACACACCTGGAAAATAAGGAGGAGGGTAGGAGGAAAGTATCTCAAAAGTGATTCGAAGTCAATATTTCACTT
>BLSH010363154.1:102094-122258 GCA_018402905.1 Glandirana rugosa | reverse complement strand
TCACCCTGTGGGAAGCCCATAAACCTGTGATCCGGGGAGCCTTGATCAGTAAAGCCTCTCATATCAAAAAGACCAGACGTGATCTCCATAAACAACTGGACAGCCAATTTCTCAACGCACACAATGAATTCCTAGCTAATCCCACCGACCCCAACAGACAAGCACTGGACAAAGCCCAACTAGAACTAGATCTTTTTCTCACTGAGGCTGCAGACAAGGTCCTCCGTCGACAGCAACAGAAATTCTTTACCAAGAGCAATAAGCCAGATACGTTCCTGGCCCTATCCCTACGTAACCTCGATCGCCCTCGCAAGCCGATCCGTCTCAAAACTTCCAAGGACACTTACACGAGCAACCCCGTCAAAATAGTGGCCCACTTTCGCAGACACTTAGCAGCCCTTTACAAAGCAGATCCCTCTTTTAACTCTACCCGGGCCGAATCCCTGTTCTCTAGTATCACCCTTCCCACTCTCACTACCACTGAGAGAGACTCCCTAGATGAACCATTCACACTTCAAGAAGTCCTATCTGCCATCAAATCACTGAAAAACAACAAGAGACCAGGCCCCGATGGCTTTACAGCCGCATATTACAAGCATTTTGCACACATTTTAGCCCCCGTACTCGCCAACGCCCTCAATGCTGTCCGGTCCGGCTCTTTATTTCGCCCTGAGTCCCTCTCGGCTGTTGTCTCCATGCTGCCCAAACCCTCCTCTGATGACTCCTCCTGGGCTAACTACCGCCCGATCTCACTACTCAACCAAGACATCAAACTTATGGCCAAAATTCTAGCCGCCCGTCTTAACAAGCTGGTAGGCTCTCTTATTCACAAGGACCAGGTGGGATTTATACCTGCCAGGCAAGCTGGGGACAACATCCGTAGGGTGACACTCTTAACCCACATAGCCCGCTCCCACAATATCCCCACATGCCTATTGTCCTTGGACATTAGAAAAGCTTTCGATACTCTCTCCTGGCCCTACTTAACCCTAGTATTGAAAAAATGGGGATTCGGCCCCCATTTCCAGACCTGGATCACATCCCTTTACTCCTCCCCGTCAGCCTGCATGAGATATGCAGGCTTCAAGTCTGACCCTTTTCCTATCCGCAGAGGCTCTCGTCAGGGATGCCCCCTGTCCCCCTCCTCTTTGCCCTGGCTATTGAGCCCCTAGCACAATTGATCCGATCAAATCCGAACATAAAGGGAATTGAGGTGGGGTGACATCACCACAAACTTTGCCTCTTTGCGGACGACGTCCTCCTCTTCCTCACCTCCCCTCTCATTTCATCCCCCAACCTGCTCTAGACTCTGTCTGAGTTTGCTGCAGTCTCTGGCCTGAAAGTTAATCCCGAGAAATCTAAGATGCTAAACATCTCCCTCGACCCCAACGAGCAAACACACCTGCAACAATCTCTCCCTTTTGCTTGGGCTACGACTAGTCTCCCTTATCTTGGGATACATCTCCCCCCCAATCCATCTGACATGTACACCGTAAACTACCCCCCTATGCTATCCCATCTCACACGTTTGATGTTGAGTTGGTCGAAACTCCCCCTCGCTTGGCTTGGTCGAATCTCCGCGGTCAAAATGTCCATTTTGCCAAAAATACTCTACCTCTTTAGGGTTCTTCCAGTCGAAGTACCCTCTCATTACCTAAGAATCCTACAGCGGAGGACCTTCCAATACATCTGGGGCAATCTGCGACCCCGCGTATCTAAGCGCATCCTGTTCTCTCCTAAAGCAAAAGGTGGCTTGGGTGTACCTCATTTTGCTAGATACTTCCAAGCTGTGCAATTAGCTCCCTTACCCAAGTGGCACACCAAACGTGAGACACCCTTATGGGTATCGCTCGAGGCAGTCGGCTGTGACCCCCTATCCACGGCCAACCTCCTGTGGCTCTCTCCAAAAGATCGGGGACCCGCCAGTAACCCTGTTACCGCCCATAGCCTTAAGTTGTGGGACAGACTTAAACAGAAGGCAGGTCTACTATCCCCACACAACCCCATGCTTTCCTTTATTAAAAATCCCTCCTTCTACCCGGCTTGGTCGTCCCCAGCTTCATTTACCAAATGGACAGATGCGGGCCTTTTGAGAGCTCACGCTTTCATCACGCCTGATTCAGTCAAATCCTTTCCCTCTCTCCAAGAGCAATACCAGCTCCCCAGCTCCGAACTTTTCAGATATCTTCAACTGAAACATTTCTTCACCCCACATATACGCACTAGTTCCTCTCTGCCTATTTTTTCTCCATTTGAACACCTCTGTAAATCGGACCCCCATGCTAGGGGCATTATATCCACGCTCTACGCCCTCCTACTTGACCCCCTACACACGGCTCAAATCCCCTACGTCAAAGCTTGGGAAAAAGACCTCCAACAACCCATAGATCCCGAAGACTGGGTAGATATCTGGGACTCAACCAAATCCTCTTCCCAGAATATTGTGGCACTTGAAACTTCCTACAAAGTTCTCATGAGATGGTACCTTGTCCCAGCCCGAATAAATAAGTTCCTGCCCTCATACTCCCCTCTCTGCTTCCGAGGTTGTTCAGACACCGGTACCCACTTACATATATGGTGGGATTGTTCGATTGCTCAAAGATTCTGGGCCCAAATATTTGAAATTCTCACTAAACTCATGGGCACCCCCGTAGCCCTTGACCCTAGAACGGCTCTTCTGAACCTAAAACCCCCAGATCTTTTCAAATCACAATTCAAGCTTCTCCTGCAGGTCACCACAGCGGCAAAACAAACCATTGTGCATGCATGGAAATCCCCGCAGCTCCCCGTTACCGAAACTAAAAATAGAGTCATGAAAGCCATGATTCACGCCAGAATCGAAGCCATAGTCTCTGACAAGCTCTCCAAACATGAACGCATATGGACCCCATGGCTAACCCACTTTGCCCCCCCGGGCTTTAACATCTCTCGTTCCAACCCTGAACATCCTTCTTTCAGCCTTACCCACTTTCTACAGTCCTCCATGTTGGCCACTTGAGTTCTCGCGACCGGCCCTCCCCAACTCTGCCACCTTCACCCTGTCTCTCCCCTTTTTTACCCCTTATCTCTTCTCCCCCCTTCACCCGGGGTCTGTCCCGTCCCCCTCCCCTCTTTCCTCGCTCTCTAGGAACTCTCTATTCCCTAACAACTAATCTCTATCCCCCCCTCTTTCCCTCCTTTCCTATCAGAACAATAACGCTAATTTCTCTGCACCTGGACACCATTAACCCTTGGACAGGCACTTACCTGACCTGATCTCAATCTCCGGCCTCAAAGGCTGGGAGCTCCAGCTCACGGGAACCCTTCCTACGTAACAGTCCACACTACCGTATCCTCTTCCCCCTCTCTAACTTTACTTGTTTGTTTAGTGACAACCTAGAATCTTTCACTTCAACCAGCCTGTCTATATATCTCATGTTTGACTTTGGTCTGTGCCTGGACCCATGAAGCATCCTATGTAATGTTATTGTTTCTTCAATAAAAAATTTGAACCAGAAAAAATCTGTATGTGAAGTGTTGCACCTGTAATGCAACTGCACTAAAGTAAAAATGACATTTATAAAAAAAAAATTACTGTTTGGCGGTAAATTACATTTCCAAAACCCAGCCTGCTTCTCTTTGTAAACAAAGTGGTCGGGGAGTCCCAGATGACCTTATTGACAACATATGGTCATATATGATCATTTGACACCTGTCAGCAAAAATGTTGATGGGAACAAGGGCCTCTTCAACCACATCCCTGGCCTAGTGATTGTGAGAGTTTGCAGGGGAGGTAGATATCAGAATCTAGAAGCCCCTTTCAAAATAAGTAGTAATAGTAAATAAACACAAACACACACTATGCTAAAGTTCTTCATCAACACAAAAAAACACACAAAATAAGTCCCATGGTGTAAATCCATCCACAGTCATGTTTTCAGCAATGAAAATTCAGCTTCAATCACGATATATAACCTTTTTAACAACCTGTCAAGACAAACATGATGACCCACACATGATTATCCACTCACAATTGACTCTTGTTGCTGTTTGAATATCAACAAGATATCATTGACCAAATATGGTATTGGCCATATTTGTTCAATGACATCACCTAAGATGCCCACTGACTTATTTACAATTTAAAACAAACAAGTAGTGGGATCCTTAGTTGCTAAGATGCTGGCAGATGCCTGCATCCTAATAACTAAATGTGCTGTGCAGGTGTTTGCATTCAAGCACACAATGAAGTTAACAGGCCACACACGCAGGCTGACATTTACTGGTGGCAGTAATACTTAATGAATGCGCTGCAGTCGGAGGTTTGGGCAGGTGAACATGGCCAAATCTAGACTTTTAAGTTACCTAGCCTATAAACCATTAACAACAAGAGTTTGGGGTGAACCCTGCATCACCCTGAACTTGAATCTCATCCCTACTCATGCTTAACCAACTTATATAGGCTGTGCTGGTGGGAGAAACATAGATGTCTGGGACAGTGCAACAGAAGGGTTATATGTCTAGGCTCTCATCATTTTTGAAGAAAAATGTGCACATCAAGGACAGCCTATTAGTAAATCAGCATGTCAAGAAATTGTATATATAGTTAATAAGTACAGTGTTTATAAAAAAAGTATTATTTAATTCATGAAGGAAATGTGTCATTAAATTATATACTGTACGTATACATACATTTTAACACAAGGCAGGTAAAAAAAAGGGTTAAATTATTATAGATGAACTAATTTTGTACAGAATAAATTGAACAAAACTGGTTACATTTATTAGGTGAGGGTGTTTTTTTATTTATAAATGTACAACTGGCAATAAAGAGAAAAGGATATAAAGGGTCTCCTTTGAAGCATCAACTGCCTGGATTGTGGATGGGCTTTACATGTAACTTAAGATTATCACCTATACATGTGGAGGGGCTCCATGACTGTTGAGGAGAAAGCAAACTTTTTGTTTTCTTAGAATCTTAATAAGTCCTATTCTGGTCCTGGATTTTGAAGACTTTGAAGAGCATTCTGTGTAAAAAATCTACTACTCCTAGGTCCACATTTTACCCTAATTAGTCTCAACTGTGCACTGTCCTTTATATACAGTATGTGCGATGTGTGAAGGTGTGTGAAAAGGCCAATGGCAGGTGTGAAAAGGCCAATGGCAGACTAAACACTAAAAGAATAAAAGTGCTGTTTGTTTTGGCAACTTATTAAAAGAGATCATGTGAGCCAGGAAATGGCCTGAGTTTGCTTAGCGGCTCAGAAAAGCAGATCATTTGTTTTGTTACATTACATCAAATGGACTTGCAGTACAAAGCCTTCCAACACTGAAGCTATGTGTGTTTATGGCCTTGATGAATAAAAGTGCAGGGCAAACAGTCCAATAAAGCATTATATTTTTAACTTTGACTTACCATTTGGGGTCATGTACATACCTACTTTATTTGGAAGCATTTCACCAATTTTTTCCATTTTATATTGAGTACTGGGTATGCTGACCCACACCCTATAGTGGTGGAAAAATGGATGTTTAAAATTGCCCCCCCTGTTTATGGTGCCATACGGAGGTAGTAGCATTTTTAGAGTCTTTTCTCTTTCACATCCACTATTCAGATAGCAGTACATCTATGTGTTCCTCCCTCCATATGCTTTATTTATTTCACATTTAGTTGTGTATATCCTGTAAAGGGGGCATGCTCAACTGGTATTGACAGTGGTAAACTATGCACAAGACAGGGACACCCAGGGACATACTAAACCGAACACAGCTCCCGGAATGATCGCCCAGCTAACAGTGAGTCCTACTTCTCTCTCCTTCCCAAGTAAGAGTCACTTGACATGTGACCCTCACAACACAGCTATATTGGTCCCACTCAAGTGCACATTGCTAGGTGAACTGATCTTAGACATTTAGTCGAGGAGCTGGATGAACACTTAGCAAATGCCAGGCATGATCCCCTGCTCCACACTAAGTCCATAACCTCACAACATGGTAATGTCTATGGCCGGAACATCCCTGTGATATTAGCATATTAGCAAATTAGTAAGAACATTGTTGTTTCAGTGCTTCACTTATGCTTCACCATCCCAGTCTTTGATGCTGTTGACAGTTTTTTTTATAGCCATGCATCCTAATGAATTCTTCTACGGAGATATGCTATAGTGGATGCCAACATCTAACTTCTGACATTTGGGAATCCCCAGTGCAGTTTATTAATGGAATGTTTACAGGTGGATGTCCTCTGCAATCCATTATTTGCGGCTGCTTGAGCTCAATTTTTCCTCTTAAGCACCATGGCGCTATATCACCTTTCATTACATATGCACACCTCCATGTCATCTAGATACTGATATAGTTAATCTTGAAGGCTCGGACTGAGCAAACAACATGGTGCTTTTGGGGTATTGTTCTTTATAACATTATAGTTTTAATGTGCCAATCAAATAAAAAAAAAAAATTCAGTGCCACAGAATACAATAAATGGTCGTCTCAAAATGGTTGCAATCAGCTGCAGTGGTAAAATTTGCCAGTGCTGCAAATCCACAATAGAAATAATGATGCTACACTGCGCTACTGCATGTGACAATATCATTATGAATACACTGAACCAAGATCTGTAAATATAGTCCCAATGCAGATAAAGTGCTCAGTGCAATATTGCTACACCGCACTACTACATGTAACCATGCTACTATGGATATATTGAACTCAAGTGCATAAATACAATCCCAGTACAGGTGAAGTGCTCAGTGCCAGAATCTTATAAGGTGCTGTATAAGTGCTCGGACTAGGTGCACCACATAGATGTACACTCACCCCACTTCAGTGACCCACCATCTCTGGTGCAGTCAAATGTGTGTTGTGGGGTGACCCCTGTAGAACCCTGGAGACTGTCAGCTGCTGGATAGGGACTCCATCATCATAATAAAAAATTTGAAGATCTCATAGCGCAGTAACGTCCCAGTATGGAATTTATTGTAAAAAGCATAAAAAAACAAGTAAAAAACACTCATATGGTATGGTGCCTAAACATCCTGGCACCCAGCGTGTAAAATGGATGATTTCTTATGGGAAAATCGGCCTTGATGATGGCCTGTTCTGATTGGCTGAAACTAGTCGCAGCTTGATTGCATCATCACGACACTTCCACCCATGCTTGAGGCAGGGGAATGAGCCAAGCCAACATTATGGACGGCATACATCCACCAGGGCTGATTTCCGCATAAGAAATCATCCATTTTACACGCTGGCTGCTGGAGCGAAGGGATGGTATCTTATCGTAGGGATGCACCTATAATCAGAGGGGGGGGGTTCATAGACCCACAGCAAACCCTCAGGTCCCTCCAGATCAATGTATCCACATGAAATAGATAGTGAAGAGATTCTGTGGTGTAATAAAGTAGTAGGCAGGAAAAAACAGCAAAGTAAACTCACATATACTGTTTGAAGTCCGTTACTCGGTGCGTTCCACGGACTGTAAACCGGAAGTGCGTAATGATGCTCACTGGCTCTGGCTTACGCGTTTCATCATAGAGACGCCATCGGAGGTGGCGCCATGTTACTGCACCCTACGGTTTATATACCAAATGGTAATACAGAAACCAGTGATCACATGATCGATCGTGGCCATCTTGGTATTATATCCGTTGTATAACAAACAGTAACCAAGCGACCAATGATCACATGACCAGCGGCGGCTATTTTAGTAGCTAGCCCATCATCAGAAACATCATCATTCTTCTCAGTTACTATTACATTGATGTATAAAAGCCTTTATATTATACAGATTTATTATATTGTACATATTCATATTCCCAAAATGGTGTATACATATAAAATTTCATAAATTTTATTCAAACAATGTTAAAAATGAAAGATAAAAACTGTAAAAAAAGACAAAATGTAAAAAATTAGAAAATTACAAAAAATGTTATTAAAACAAAATATGAAAAAATTATATAAGAAAATCTAAAAATAAAGCAGCAAAAAGATTGCACAGTGTGGTCCCTAAACGGAACAGAATCATATATTAAAAGAAAAAACAAAAATAGTATGTTAAAAGAAAAACAAAAATGTTAATGGGGGAAAGGAACGCATATACCCAGACCTATAAAGGCAAGGAAGGGTAAACTATCTAGAGGGAAGGGGATCTTTTACTCAAGAATATCAATTATGAGAAAATGAGCAAGAAAGGAAAAAATTAGAATGTTTATAATTTTGTTATTGGGGAACAAAAAGGAGGATTACTGTCAGAACGGGATAGAGTGTTGCGTCTATCCTTATTGAAAAAATTAATAATGTATTACATGTACCATTTGCAGGAAAAACTGGGAATATGCATAGGGGAAGGAAAGTTGGTGAAACTGTCACAAAATTAGTAGTTAGATATAAAAAATTGAGATCAATATCTATGTTGAGTCCTTCAGGTTGGAGAGAATTTAAAAGGTAAATCCACTTCATCTCGTTTTGTGAGATCATCTTTCTGTTTTCTCCACGTCAATGTTCTTTCACGTGGTCTATCCCATAAAAGGACATGAGGGAAGCATTTCTGTTGTGAACTTCTCTAAAATGTCTGGATAAGCTGTGTTTGGTGTATCCTTTTTTAATGTTGGTGATGTGCTCTCTGATGCGCACAAAGGCCTGGTGGTTCTGCCAACGTATTGGTAATGGCAAGGGCACTCAATCACGTATGTCACATGGGTGCTTGTACATGTCATTAACCACTTAAGATCCGTGCCATAGCTGATTGACGGGTGCATCGCGGATCTGAATTGCCGGGATGCCGTCAATAGACGTGCACGAGCTGCCTGCGCGCCCCCTGGGGGCCACACGCGGTGTGTTCTGTGATCAGGCGAGTCTATAAGACTCGGCTGATCACAGATCGTTGTAAGGGGCCGGTCCCGAAACCTTACCATGTGATCTGCTGTCAGCCAATGACAGCTGATCACATGATGTAAACAAGAGATTGGTATTAGGCTTTATTTTTCCCTCACGCTGTCAGCGTGAGGGAGAAAAATAGCCGATCACTGGCAATAGACAGAGGGACATCAGTTCCGCACACGGCGAGGCACTTCTGCTATGCAGTGCCCTCCAGTGCCATCTGCCAGTGCCCACCAGTGCTACCTACAGGTGAACATCAGTGCCGCCTAACAATGCCCACCAGTGCCACCTATCAGTGCGGACCAGTGCCACCTATCAATGCCCACCAGTGCCCCCTATTAATGCCCATCAGTGCTTTCAACCAGTGTCCATCAGTGCCTCATCATCAGTGCCACCTCTCAGTGCTGCTGATCAGTGTCACCTACCAGTGCCTACTAGTGCCCATCAGTGCCACCTATCAGTGCCACTTATCAGTGCCACCAATCAGTGCCCTTCAGTGCCACCCATCAGTGCCACTCATCAGTGCCACCTATCAGTGCCCATCAGTGCCGCCTTATCAGTGCAGCATATCAGTGCCATCAGTGCAGCCTATCAGTGTCCATCAGTGCAGCCTCATCAACACCCATCAATGAAGGAAAAAATTACTTATTTTTTAAATTTTATAACAAACGATGAAACTTTTTTTTTACAACATTTTTGGTCTTTTTTTGTTTTTTTTTTAGCAAAAAATAAAAAGCCCAGCAGTGATTAAATACTACCAAAAGAAATCTCTATTTGTGTGCAAAAATTATAAAAAATTTCATACGGGTACAGCTTTGCATGACCGCACAATTGTCATTCAAAATGCGACAGTGCTGAGAGCTGAAAATTGGTCTGGGCAGGAGGGGGGTTTAAGTGGCCAGCAAGCAAGTGGTTAATTGATTGATTTTATATTGTTTGCCAGTGACAGTGGAGTTAAAAAAGTCTTACTTCCTTGGTTGTTTTCTGCTCTTTCTGCATGGCAGGCATCTTTGACACCTGAAAAAGCATTTCATTTCTGGGAACATTGTGTACCAGTCTGTCTCTCAGATTTTTATAAATTAAATTAGGATTGGAGGGTAGAAGAGATTTTAGCGTTCGGATTTGAGAATAAGCCAGTGTTTTTTAATTATTCCTTCAATCTTCTTATATTGATGGTTAAATCCAGTAAGGAATGCAAACTCAACTTTATTTCATGTCTCATTGGGTTTTATTGTTAAAAGAGTGACCCTTTCCATTTTTTTTTCACTTGTTCTTTTAGTTTCTCCATCTCATTCCTTTTATAACCTTTATTTACAAATCTTTTTACTAAGATCTCAGCTTGTTCTTCAAAATCCTTATTGCTACTACAATTTCTTCTAATATTAATTGCCCCTTAGGCACATTTCTTATCCAGTTAGGGTGGTGGCAGCTTCTAGTTGGAATGTAGCCATTGCGGTCGGTTTGTTTGAAGAAAGTCCTTGTGTGTAATCTGTCTCCCTCTGTGAAGATTTGGAGATCTAAATAATTTATTGTATCTTGGTTTCAGTCTCCCGTGAATGAAATACCATATCGGTTAGAATTGATTTCATCAAAGAACTCCTTAAGTTTTGATTCAGTGCCTCTCCATGTTGAAATAATATTGTCTATATATTGTTTATAATACACTAGATTCTATCTACCTTTGTTGAAAACTTCTTCCTCTTCCCACTTGCTCATGAACAGATTTGCTACACTGTCGGGGCATATTTAGCCCCCATGGCAACTCCCTTGGTCTGAGCATAGTAGTCTCCATCATACCAGAAGTGGTTATTATCCATGGCTAAATTCAGGCCCTCCAATAAAAATGTAATCTGTTCATGTTTAACCACTTCCCGACCAGCGCCGTAAATAGGCGGCGGTCGGGTTTGAGCGGCTCTACCGGGACATAGCCTGCACCTGCAGGCTATATCTCGGTATCATTTTTTTGGAGCGGACGGTCGGCTATCCAGGGGTAACAACCGATTCGGCTCGGGAGCCGCTCGGTCGTTACCCCAGGGGGTGGGAGGGGACATCCCCCCTCCTGCCGCCTTCCGCCGCTCTTCTCCAGCCTCCCGTCCCACTGGGAGACCGGATCGACGATCTGGTGCGTCCCCTGGCTGGAAGGAGACCTGACAGAAGCCGTAATCAGCTCCGATCGGGTTTACGCAGTGGCTAATGGCGCCAAATTTAAAAAAATGACAGTATTCAGAATTGCCGTTTTTGGCAATCTGAATGCTGTGAAGTGCAAAGGAGGGATGGAGGGTCTTTTAGACCCCCCGACCCTCCAAAAAGAGTACCTGTCACCATGTTTACATTCCTTGTGATAGCAATAAAAGTGATCAGATTTTTTTTTTTAAAGGAACAGTGCTAAAAATAAAAAAAAAAAAATAAAAAGATTTAAATTGCCACCGTCCCCGCGAGCTCGCGCAGCAAAGAAAACGCATACGTAAGTCGCGCCCGCATATGAAAACGGTGTTCAAACCACACATGTGAGGTATCGCCGCGAGTGTGAGCAATAATTCTAGCAAAAGACCTCCTCTGTAACTCTAACCTGGTAACCGTTAAAAATGTTTAAAGCGTCGCCTATGGAACTTTTTAAATACTTTGTCGCCATTCCGCGAGTGCGCACAATTTTCAACCGTGTCATGTATTGTATCTATTTACTTGGCGTAACATCCTCTTTCACAATATACAAAAAAATTGGGCTAACTTTACTGTTATCTTATTTTTTAACTCAAAAAAGTAAAATTGTTCCAAAAAAATCGCGCTTGATAGACCGCTGCGCAAATACCGTGTGACAAAAAGTATTGCAACAATCGCCATTTTATTCTCTAGGGTGTTTGAAAAAAAAAAATATAACGTTTGGGGGTTCTAAGTAATTTTCTAGCAAAAAAAATGTTTTTAGCTTGTGACCACCAAATGTAAAAAAGTGGCCCGGTTGGTAAGTGGTTAAGCTCCGTAAATTTATGCAAGGCCCATTCCGTGCTCTGAAGTCCGTCCTTTTGTACGATATTGGTGTATAAAGAGTTAACATCTATAGTAACCAACAAATCCCCTTCTTGAACCTGGATGTCCCTGATTTCTGTGATTAACTGTCTTCTATCTTGATGGTATGACTTTGTTTTGGATACTATGGGTTGCAGGAATTCATCTAGGTACTCACCTAGTCTGGAAAAAAGGGAATTGATCCCACTAACAATTGGTCTTCCTGGTGGCTTTTTCTGATCCTTATGTATTTTTGGTAGATAATATATAATGGGTGTTCTTGCTGTTTTTCTGGGACAAGGTATTTTGCTTTTTTGTTTTTCAACCCCTTTTCCTTCCCTTTCTTAATGTAATTCTTCAGTTTCTTTTCAAATTTCTTCTTTGGATTATGCTTTAGCTTATATATGTCCTCCTTGCTCAGTAGCACTTTCATCTCCTTTACATAGTCCGTTTTGTTGAGTATAACCACTTCTCCGCCCTTGTCCGCTGGGCAGATGACTATATCTTTTTTCTTCTCTAGTTCTTTGATCGTATCTCAAGCTTTTTTTCTCCTTAGATCTGTATGTTTTGAGATTCTTCACATCTTCCTCGACCATCTTCTTGAAAACTTCAAGACTATCGTTGGCTGTGGTTTTGGGGTTTAAAGTAGACTTGTTCCTTAGCTCAGTATGAGTATATTCTCCTGTATGTGTGTTTGTAGTGTTTGTTTTTTTGGTAGCAAAAAACTTTTTTATATTCAGTTTACGAATGAATCTTTGTAAGTCAATGAATATTTCAAACTTATCCAAGCTTTTTTCTGGAGCAAATTTCAAACCTAGATCGAGGATTTTAATTTCTTCCTCGTTAAAAACAACGTTGTTTAAATTAAAAATACCCTTTCCTAATATTCTTGCCTTCTTTTTCTTCTTCCCTCCTCATTTGCCCCTGGCTTGTTTCCTTCTCCCCATCCTTGGTGTCTGTTTGGGGGATCTGGTCCGCCTCTCCATCATCTCTGGGGTCCCCAGGTTACCTCTCTTTGAAATGGATGAGGGGGTCTGTCCCAATATCCCATGTTCCCCATTCTATGGTTCCTCGGTGGTCCCCAATCTCTGTATGGCCTGGGTGGGCCAAAAGCAACCCTGGTTCTCGGTGGTCTCCCATTGTGTCCTCGGTGAAAAAAAAACCTTTGTTGGTAGCCGTAATATTCCCCATTTTCTTTTTTTTTTTTTTACTCAATAAAGATTTATTGAAAAGTTTCACATGTCATACAAGAAAATTACATTATGTATGGTTCATGAACAATTAACAGTTTTACTTTATGAACATGACATAGGTATGTAGTATAAGGCGATAAATACAAAATCGTTCATGGATTAGCTCAATTATAAAAAAGTTACTTGCCGTGAGTTACACATAGGTAAGGAATCCAGATTATAATTATAATATTGTCGCCAATAAAACCATCTAGTAATATTCCCCATTTTCATATTGTAGGGGCAAATATCTATTGTAGGTCTCAACCCTCCTCCTCGGGGACCTAGGAGTTCTGAGTGTTGGCCTTTGGTATGTTCTTCTTGGGCTTCCTTGTCTCAGATTCCTGTATGTGGTATGGGTGGGGGTTCTTGGGTTATTCATCCTCTGGGTTGATCTGGGTGTTCTTTCCGTAGGTGTTCTTGTGACAGTCCACTCTTCCTCAGATTCGTCTCTCTCAATGGAAGTCTCCCTGGATATACTGGCCATGTTGACTTCTAGGGGTTCTCCCCCATATTCCTGATCTGCCTGCCAACCATATACTTGTTGGTTTTTATGGTCTAACACATCCCTGTGGAAATTTTTTGTTTTTTTAATTGGATATCTTTATCATATTTCTGTATGCCCTCATGAAGGTTCTTCTCCATTTCTTTATACTTGTTGTTATTGCTGAAAGGTGTTAATGTATCTTTAATTTGTTGTATTCAATTTTCTTTAGCTTGAATTGCCTTCTCTTAATGATGATGACTAAGAGTTCGGTTTCTTTGGACTTTAAGAATTTGTACCATTCATCCATCAAGTTTCTATCCCAAGCTATCATTGGGGGAGAGATCCCATCTCAATCTCCTCTGCATTATTTTTTCAGTTAGATACATTTCAAGGGTGGAAATGTCCCACCAACCCCGTAGTTACTTTTCCATATTGTGTTTAAGTTGTTTAAATAAACTCTCCATATCCTGGTCATGGACCACATGGTCTTGATTAAAGACCTCCTCCAGATCTATGGTTCTGGTGCTCATGTATCTGAAAATATCCATAGTGGTTTTGATAGGTTCCTATCCTAACTATCTCAGTGAAATAAAGAAACCACATAACCCCTGCAGCCTCCATGTTAACACCTAATAATAGATATTTGAATAGAAGATGGGGGGGTGGATGTGGCGCTTCTGGTAGGTGTTTGTCAAAAAAATGTTGGTGTGGGGGCGTGGCCTGCAGCGAGCGAGAGCAGACGTGAAGCAGAGGTGCTCCGACAGACCGAGCGGATTACCAAGGAATCAACCAGCCTGCAGCCCGGGTGAGCCCACCAACACCCTGCACTTGTCTTTAGGACATCTCTGCTGTCTTTCCCGCAGGTAAAAGAGCGTTGTGGACGCTGCCCAGACAAAAATCTAGGCCTCGGCTTGCGGCCTACACCGCCGGCCCATAAAGACGCGCTCCCCTATAGGGAGCCATCCACAGACTACAGACCTGCAGGGAGCCAGTAAGGGCGGGAGGAAGAGGAGCCCCGACAACCAAGGCATTACACACAAGCATCATTCAGCCTATAACCGGGGTAAGACTACCAATGCCCTACATAGTCCCCCTTGTCACCTCAGCTACCACTCCCGCCGACAAACGAGCGGCACAGACACCCGTCCAGACAAAATTTAGACCGCGGCTTGCGGCCTACACTGCTGCCCTGCAAAGACGCTCATTATTCCACTCAGTGAGCCATCCACAAGCTACAGGCTCAATTAAATGGCATAAGCCCACTGACAAGCCATAAGGACTACCCCAATCAAATGTTTTAATCCCTGAATCTGTCAGTGGCCTAACAACAACTTGCTACGGCCTACCGCAGCCACCATATTTGGAATCTGCAGTTTCAAATTACAGGCACCCAGGGCTCTGAGGTGCTCTGCTGACTACCCCATACTAACACTAGCCACCACATGCCAACAGGACAACTAAGGTTCGACTAAGCCCAACCTGGGCCAAGATTTCCAACAACCCACATAATAGGGCCTGATTCAACACCCAATAAGTAATTCACATGTAATGGCACACTGAAATGAGAGCCCTGAAAGGCCCGATCGATATTTCAGAGCAAGTGTAGGAGGAAAACACAATAACCACAACCTTCTGTACAATCTGCGAATACTGCGAATACCTGTTCATAATGTCTCGCAAAAGAAAAGAGGAGAGGGACCCAAAAAAACTCACTGCTTTTTTTCAATGGTCAGATCCCAATAGAAGAAAAGACTTTGAGGGCACTGATACCCACACGACTAATCAGCTCAAATCATACACAGATCTCCCTGATGCAGATCTGGGAGATGGAGATGTAGCATTACTACCATCCTCCCCCACCCAGTCACCACCTGCTAGTCCATCATCACAAAGCCCAGCTAAATCAAAGATGAGGATGGACCCTAACAATCAGTCAGCAGAGAACGCGAGTTCCCCACCGCCATAGCTTCACCCATCTATAGCATTTTTTCCCACTACAGGACAACCCGTCCTGGATTCCACGCTGAAAGATATGCTCTTATCCCTACAAAACTCAATCACATCCAGTTTTATCGCAGTCCTTAACACATTTTCAGCAGAAATTACAATTATGGATGATAGAGTCCACTACATAGAAAACAAAATGGAGGAATGTACAGACACAATAAATGACCTAGTCGACGCCTACACAAAACAGAAAGAGGAAACCATGTGGATAAAACCCAAATTGGCGGACCCCGAAGACCGCTCGAAGTGGAATATCCTAAAAATACAAGGGATCCTGGAATCTATTCCTCCCTCAGACCTACACACCTATGCCACCAAACTATTCTCGGTCATTGTGCCAGAGCTCACACCAGTAGAACTTACTATAGACAGGATACACAGGATCCCTAAACCACGACATTTAGATGATACTGTCCCCAGGGACGTCCTGTTAAGAATTTATTTCTTCCAAGCCAAGGAGCAAATCCTTGCCAAAGCAAGAAGCATGGCACCTCTCTCTGAGTCATTCACAAGCATTCAAATATACCCAGATCTATCCCAGCACACGCTGCAATTGAGAAGAGAACTCAAAACGGTAACTAAAGCCCTCAAAAACCACAAGCTGATATACAAGTGGCGCCACCCTGAAACCCTAGTGATAACCAGGAACGGTACACATCACACAATATCCACCATTGACAATGGAATGAAGCTACTCCAATCATGGGGAATTGTACCAGAATTACCACAGGACGACCCCTCTAAAATGGCTCATCCACATCCTCCCCAACATGGTCTATGCAGACAGAACAACCATTTACCAAGACATAAATGAATCTCCACACGAATGTTACAGCAACTGCATCCTTTCGATTGGGCTCATGGCTCACTGCCAACAAGGCCTAGAACTGTACCCCCAAACCCATCAGCTGCTCCCAGAGCTTTCAATAGCTGATTGTTTTCTACCTTATCACTTCTGTTTTATTCTTTTTGTTCTGTTTTGAATCATCAAGCCGTTAATGCATCTCTGACTAGCCAACTTGCATACTAACAGTATTACTTACCATCTACAACTCTTTAATCAAGCAAGGTTCACCTGGGATATAGAATACCCATCCAGAGATCCTACAGTACATACTGCTTGAACAGGGAACAAACTATCACTGAGTTTCAACGCTGTAACAGCCAAATACGGAGAAGCTAGCCGCTCATCTACTCATCGGATTGCCAAGCGTCCTCCTGACCACCCAAACGTGAGTCTGAACAGTAATATACTCCACACATTTAGTTTCCATCATGTCCATTAACATTCTGTCCCTTAACACAAAGGGCCTAAATCACCCAGTGAAGAGGGCATCTATGTGGAAGACAGCATTAACAAATAACTGACATTCTATGCATTCAGGAAACGCACTTCCCCCAAGATGCTTCTCCAATTTGCCATCATAAATCCTTCCCACATATCTTCAAATCCAGCTTTGCAAAGAAACAACGAGGAGCCCTTAACGCTATTAGTGACACTATATCTTTTCAGCTACAGAAATGTACAACTGACCCAGAGGGTAGGTACATTATCCTCAATTGCACCATAGAGAACTCTCAATTCACAATTACCTCTCTATACGTTCCCAATCAATGCCAAATGGCATTCTTGAAGTCCACTTTCAAAAAAATCAAAGATCTCCAACAAGGCCATCTAATGATATGTGGAGACTTCAATCTAGTACCCAACTATGAATTGGACTCATCTTCCGGACCCAAGAGATTTATTTCTCCTCTAAACAAGCTTATAACAGACTATGATTTATACGATGTATGGAAGTGTTGTCATGCGGAGGAGAGAGATTACACATACCTCTCCCCACGTCACAACACATATTCCCGCATTGACCTCTTTCTCTCAGACAAGTGGTTGGTACAGAATGTCAAATCATCAAAAATCCACACTATGGCCTGGTCGGACCACGCACCTATCACTATAGAAATCATGAATAGAACAACACATTCCAAATCTTATATATGGAGAGTAAACAATTTTCTCCTACAAAATACTACCAATACCAAATACCTATCCAAGCGCCTCGAAGAATTTTTCTCTATAAACAAGGGCTCGGTATCCGACCCGGCGATTCGGTGGACCACTCACAAAGCCTATATTAGAGGGTTTTTTATAAAAATTGGATCCAAAATGAAAAGGAGGAGGTTGCAGCGTCTGTTTTGAGAGTTTGCTGACTCAATTGCTGCTGTGAGTTCTGACAAACTAAAACCCTCTCCCATACTGCAATCTGAAATCTTTAAACTTTGACAGGAACTCTGCGCCTTGATGCTAGAAAACTTTGAACAGTTGCAACGCAAACTTAAGGCCAAATCTTATGTAACTGGCAACAAGGCAGGGAAATCCATGGCTCTTTGGATTAAAGGGCACCGCACAAAAACTAAAATAGCATACCTATATCATCCCATTATTCACGAGAAACTCCTTAATCCCCAATTAATAGCGGATGCTTTCAGCAGCTACTATAGTGGCTTGTACAATATTAGAGAAAATAAAAATACCCACACACCACCCCACGAAGAGATACACTCCTTCCTAGACTATTTAAAACTACCCTCACTATCGGGAGACCAACTTAACAATTTGAATTCACCATTCACCTCGGACGAAATAAGGAAAGTGATAGGAAACCTGTCAAACTCTAAATCTCCAGGCCCAGATGGCCTCACTGGAGAATATTTCAAAGCCTTTCATAATTTACTCATTCTGCATATGTGTGACCTCTACAATAACGCTGCAGCCTCCTCCTCATATCCGACAGAGATGCTCGCTGCGCTTGTGGTGACCTTGCCAAAACCGGGGAAAGACCCTACATATCCTCAAAACTACCGCCCTATAGCCCTTCTAAATCTGGATCTCAAGATTTATGGCAAAATTATTGCAAATAGATTAGTAGACGTTATGTCCTCACTGATCCACAAACACCAAACAGGTTTCACGAAAGGCCGACAAACTTCGGATGCCACGAGAAGACTAACCAACCTAATTCATTATGCAAATACCACCAAAACGCCTTCTCTGCTTCTTTCATTAGACACAGAGAAGGCGTTGGACAGGGTCAACTGGGACTACTTAGCCCTAGTCCCACAAAAATTCAGATTCATAGGCCCCATTTCTAAAGCTATTTTAGCATTATACACTAAACCTTGAGCAAAAGTATACACATCCAATCTACTTTCTTCCCCCTTCCAGATTACCAACGGCACTAGACAGGGATGCCCCCTATCTCCCCTAATCTTCAACTTAGTTATGGAACACCTAGCTGAGCATGTCAGATCAAACATTAAAATAACAGGAATATACATCAGCCCTCATCACCACAAGATTAGCTTGTTTGTGGATGATGTAATCCTAATACTAGCTAATCCATCATCGTCCCTAGAGGAAGTCCAAAAACTTTTAAAATGGTTCTCCAAAGTGTCCTATTATAAGGCGAATGAAACCAAATCGTACATACTGAATCTAGGGATCGACGCCACAACAAAAAATCTCCTCCAGCAACAATACCCATACAAATGGGCGGACACGAGCATACCCTACTTGGGCATCCAGCTAACGAGAACCACCAAAATCCTGTTCCAGTTCAAGTACCTCGAGATAAAATACAACAAGAAGTACAAAACTTTGCTAAATGCAAATTTTATGTGGGCAGGGAGATTAGCAGCATTTAAAATGATAAACTCTACTATCCCAATTAGTATGGAAAGGTAAAAGAGCTAAATGCGCACACTATAAACTGATTAAAAAATATATTGTGTGGAGGAGCAGGGTACATCGACTTCTATGACTACTATGTAGCATCAACACTATCCTAACTTAAAGAACGGTTTTCACCAACCCCAACCACGCTATGGGGAACCATAGAGGCTTCCTATAATCCCCATCAACCACTAACTTCATAGCTATTTATTGCCCATCTCGGGGCAAAGACTCCATCCTTTCTACCCCCTACCATGCTAACAGCAATCAAAGCGTGGAAACACCTGCTTCAACAAGCCCAACATCAACAAGCAAAAATTCCCTTGAAAATCCCATTATCAACTCTAAATATCCTTAGCACCATGGATTCATAGAGGCATTAAATACATACATGATCTATATAATGGCGATCTTCTCAAACCTTTCTCCCACCTGCAAAAAGAATTCAACCTTACACCAAATGATGCATACCAATACATGCAAATTCGACACTGCCTTTCCAAGACCACCCAAGCACAGCAAACCATACAAACCAAGCCTGGTGCTTCCTATCCTCTCCCTTCTTACAACCAAAAGGAATCTCTATCTTTTACAACATGCTCCAACAAAAAAATGTATTCCAAAAATCATCGCCTTTTAGTCAATGGGAAAAAGATTTAGGACAGTCCTTTAACCACATCAGTACCTGGCACGAAAACCCCCTTTCTGTCCAGGCCATTTTTCAGCTTTCAGCGCTATCACATTTTGAATGACAATTACTCAGTCATGCAGCACTGTACCCATATGAAATTTGCGTCCTTTTTTTCACACAAATAGACGGAGATACTTAGGTACCACGTC
>BLSH010363154.1:75524-93887 GCA_018402905.1 Glandirana rugosa | reverse complement strand
GGGTGACTGGCGGTGGTCAGTGATGGGTGACGGGTGGTGGTCAGTGATGGGTGACTGGCGGTGGTCAATGATGGGTGACTGGTGGCTGGTGTGGTCACTGATGGGTGACGGGTGACATGCCACGTCATTGACGGGTGACAGGTGCTCTTTATGATGACAATCTGATGACAGGTATACTTTATGATGACAGGTACATTTTATGACGACAGGTACCCTTTATGGGGGCATATGGGGTGACTGTTGGGGTGACAGGTGCATTGGGGGGGCAGGGGGGGTGTGTCAGTGTGCTTTTACTTTACAGATCAGTAACTCACTGATCCCAGCTCTTCTCTCCTCACACTGGACACTGTGTGAGGAGAGAAGAGCTGGTAACAGTGAGTTACCGCTCTGTTTACATTGGATGTGATCAGCTGTGAAGTAGATCACAGCTGATCACAAGGTAACAGCCGCCGGCCGGCGGCTGATACCAGTGTCGGTGACAGGCAGTGTTCCTCAGGAACACGCCGCCACCGGCGCGCATGCGCCGTGCGAACGGCGGGCGTGCCATTTGTGATCAGCCGTGACTTTGTCACGGCCGATCACGTGGTGAACAGCCATAACCAATGGCTGTTCACCCCTGTCGGTGAAGGGGTGTGTCCTGGGGACATGCCGACACCGACAGAGCCGGGATGCGCTCGCCTGATTGCGCGCAATCCCAGGCTTAAAGGGAGGACGTCATATGACGTCCACTCGGAGTAATAGCAGGTCCGCCCCGCCATCATTTGACGGTGGGCGGACCTGAGGTGGTTAAGGAAGATCAATGGTCTAAAGCATGTAGAGCCACTCAGAAAGCCACCCGCTGTTCCACATTGTGGGAATTATCCACAAAAATCTTACTAAGATTGTACTAGACCCCAGATAGAATCTCACATTTCAGTTCTCACTTCCCAAATAGTTGCTGGAGGAACTGCGGAATGAAAGGTGACATCCCACACATTCTATGGGGCTGCCCAATAATTAAATCATACTGGCAAATCATCTTCAATATTATCTCTGAGATATCCCAAATACAAACTCCACCGAATCCAAGCCTTGGACTTTTATCACTCAACATGGATTCCTTCCCACATCCTACACAACATACAATTACCCATCTACTCCTAGCAGCCAGACTGACAATAACAAGAAACTGGAAAAACCCGCTACCCCATGATAGAGGTACTGGAACTAACCCAGCTACATTATTCATATGAATCAATCATCAAAAAGCAACTCGCAATGGTCACCCTGGCAATCCTGGTACGCTAACTATTTATATCCTTTGAATACATGAACATCCTAGATATCCAAACAAATGTTTTATAATATCCACTCTGAAATTCTCAGAACTCAGTTGTGCGACAATCAGCGGAGGTGGGATCAGCCGGGACACAGCATGTCCCCAGAGGGGTGCCCCAGGAGTGAACAGCTCCTCTTGCTGATGCCAAGTTTCTTGTTTCTACCACTTTTCCAGAACTTGTCAATGGATCTATAATGCCATAACAACTACTTTAAAGGTTATTCCAATGTACCCTTCAAGGAAGTAATTCACAGTACAACTATGTCAAATATCTATATTTACTGGTTTATCTATTTGTTCCAGTAATATGTGTTAATATTCATTATTCATTAACCATTGATGTAACTCGGCTAATAGTTCATACTGTTTTGTCTGTATTCTATTCTTATATATTTCAATAAAAATCTATTGAAAGAAAAAAAAAATGTTGGTGTCACTCCAAGTGAACAAGCTCTTGCCCCCACAGTGACATCTAGAAACTAGACACCTACAGTTAAAGAAATAAAGAAAAAAATGTGGCCGTGTATCCTAATAAATACAACAATTCATAATCAATTCATGCATGAGTCATCCAAAAATCAATAAATGGTGAAATACACATGCTCTTAATTAATATAGTAAAATAGTCCCTTGATTTCATAGAAAGGTCCCGTGATGGAGTGACACGCTATTTTTCTCCCCGTTGCCCCAGGAATACACCGGCTTCCACCATTTGAAGTTGTGTGAATTTTTGGAGGACACACCATTGTATTTATCCATCACGGGAGTTTTCTATGCAATCAAGGGACTATTGATTATTACTATATTAATTAAGAGCACTTATTTCACTATTTGTTGATAAACTCATACCTTCAAGATAGCAGACAGTTAATTACAGAAATCAGGGACATCCAGGTTCAAGAAGGGGATTTGTTGGTTACTATAGATGTTAACTCTTTATACACCAATACTGTACAAAAGGACGGATTTCAGAGCACGGAATGGGCCTTGCATACATTTACGGTGCTTAAACATGATTACATTTTTTTTGGAGGGCCTGAATTTAGCCATGGATAATAACTACTTCTGGTATGATGGAGACTACTATGCTCAGACCAAGGGCGTTGCCATGGGGGCTAAATATGCCCCCCAGTGTAGCGAATCTGTTCATGAGCAAGTGGGAAGAGGAAGAAGTTTTCAACAAAGGTAGATCGATTTTAGTGTTTTACGAACGATATATAGACAATATTATTTTAATATGGAGAGGCACTGAATCACATCTTAAGGAGTTTTTGATTAAATCAATTCTAACCGATATGGTATTTTATTCATAGGAGACTGGCACCAAGATACAATACATTTTTTAGATCTCCAAATCTTCAAAGAGGAAAACAGATTACACACAAGGATTTTCTTCAAACAAACCGACCGCAATGGCTACATTCCAACTAGAAGCTGCCACCACCCTAATTGGATAAGAAATGTGCCTAAGGGGCAATTAATGAGAATTAGAATAAATTGTAGCAACAATAAGGATTTAGAAGAACAAGCTGAGATCTTAGTAAAAAGATGTGTAGATAAAGGTTATAAAAGGAATGAGATAGAGAAACTAAAAGAACAAGTGAAAAAAATGGAAAGGACCACTCTCCTAACAAAAAAACCTAAAGAGACATGGAATAAAGCTGAGTTTGCATTTCCTACTGGATTTGACCATCAATATAAGAAGATTGAAGGAATAAATAAAAAACACTGGCCTATTCTCAAATCTGATAGAACACTAAAATCTCTTCTACCCTTCAATCCTAATTTCATTTTATAGAATGGCACCGAATCTGAGAGACAGACTGGTATACAATGTAATCAATCCTCCTCAGAGGGTGAGCCGGTTCCCAGAAATGAAAGGCTTTTTCAAGTGTTAAAGATGCCTACCATGCAGAAAGAGCAGAAAACAACCAAGGAAGAAATAATTTTTCAACTCCACTGTCACTGGCAAACAATATAAAAGGAACCAATTAATCACACGTACAAGCACCCATGTGACTGACATACATGAAAGAGTGCCCTTCAACAACATAAAACAAGGATACACCAAACACAGCTTATCCAGACATTTTAGAGAAGTTCACAACAGAAATGCTTCCCTCGTGTCCTTTTATGGAATAGACCACATTAAAGAACATCAGCATGGAGGAAACAGATAATGATCTCACAAAACAAGACAAAGTGGATTTACATTTTAAATTCCCTCCAACCTGACAGACTCAACATAGATATTGATTTCAATTGTTTTATATCTAACTACTAATTTTGTGACAGTTTCACCAACTTTCCTTCCCAGTTTTTCCTACAAATGGTACATAGTTACATAGTTAGTCAGGTTGAAAAAAGACACAAGTCCATCCAGTTCAACCAAAAAAAAAAAAAAGCATAACCATACATTATATATATATATACACACATACATACACATATTTATATATATATATATATATATATATACATACATACATATACACATACATACATATACACATACAACCCAAATAATCCCATATACAATCCTTCACCCACAGTTGATCCAGAGGAAGGCAAAAAACCCCAGCAAAGCATGATCCAATTTGCTATAGCAGGGGAAAAAATCCCTTCCTGATTCCCCGAGAGGCAATCGGATTCACACTGGATCAACTTTACCTAAAAATGTTAGTACCCAGTTATATTATTTACATTAAGGAAAGAATCCAGGCCTTTTTTAAAGCAATCAACCGTGCTGGCCAAAACCACCTCTGGAGGGAGTCTATTCCACATTTTCACAGCTCTTACTGTGAAGAAACCATTCCGTATTTGTAGATGAAATCTTTTTTCCTCTAGATGTAAAGAGTGCCCCCTTGTCCTTTGTGATGACCTTAAAGTAAACAACTCAACGCCAAGTTCACTATATGGACCACTTATATACTTGTACATGTTGATCATATCCCCCTTAATCTCCTCTTCTCAAGAGAGAATAAATTCAGATCCTCTAATCTTTCCTCATAGCTGAGCTCCTCCATGCCTCTTATTAGTTTGGTTGCCCTTCTCTGCACTTTCTCCAGTTCCCCGATATCTTTTTTGAGAACTGGTGCCCAAAACTGAACTGCATATTCCAGATGAGGTCTTACTAATGATTTGTACAGGGGCAAAATAATGTCTCTATCTCTGGAGTCCATACCTCTCTTAATACAAGAAAGGATTTTGCTTGCTTTGGAAACCGCAGCTTGGCATTGCATGCCATTATTAAGCTTATGATCTACCAAAACCCCCAGATCCTTCTCCACTATGGATTCCCCCAGTTGTACTCCCCCTAGTATGTACGATGCATGCATATTCTTAGCCCCCAAGTGCATAACTTTACATTTATCAACATTAAACCTCATTTGCCACATAGTCGCCCAATTAGACAGTGCATTGAGGTTGGCTTGTAATTTGGAGACATCCTGCAAGGGCGTTATTCCACTGCATAGCTTGGTGTCATCTGCAAACACTGAAATGGTACTTTTAATCCCAGACCCAATATCATTTATAAATATATTGAAAAGTAAGGGTCCCAACACTGAACCTTGGGGTACCCCACTGATAACCTTAGACCATTCAGAATAAGAATCATTAACCACTACTCTCTGAATACGGTCTTTTAGCCAGTTTTCTATCCATTTACAAATTGATTTTTCCAAGCCTGTAGACTTTACCTTACACATTAGCTATGTGTGGGGAACAGTGTCAAACGCTTTTTCAAAATCCAAGTATACCACGTCCACAGCCACCCCTCTGTCCAAGGTTTTACTTACCTCCTCATAAAAAGAAATCAGGTTTGTTTGACTACTTCTGTCTTTCATGAATCCATGCTGTCTGTTGCTTAAAATATTTTTATCCAACAAGAACACATCTATGTGGTCTTTTATTAAACTCTCCAGTATCTTCCCAGCTATAGAAGTTAAACAGGTCTATAGTTACTTGGTAAAGACTTTGATCCCTTCTTAAATATGGTCACCACACTGGCCCTACGCCAATCCAGTGGTACTATTCCAGTCATTAAGGAGTCCCTAAAAATGAGATACAATGGCTTTGAAATGACAGAGCTCAATTCCTTTAGGATCCATGGATGGAGATGCCATCTGGTCCAGGTGCTTTATCTACCTTTATTCTGTCTAAATACTTCTGGACCATTTCACTTTTGAGCCATTGTGGATCATTTGGGGCTGTGTCACTACCAACCCCGACGTGGACATGAGCTCCCCCATTCTCCTTTGTATACACAGAGCTGAAGAAAGTATTTAATAAGTTTGCCTTCTCTTTGTCCCCAGTCACGCACTCTAGATTATTTTGTAAAGGGCCTACATGCTCAGGCCTGACCTTTTTACTATTAATATATTTGAAGAATTTTTTGGGGTTTGTCTTACTATCTTTTGCAATCTGTCGTTCATTGTGAATTTTTGCATCCTTGATTTCGTTTTTACATATTCGGTTATATTCTTTGTAACATTTAAAAGATGATAGTGTTCCCTCATTTTTATATTTTTTAAATGCTCTTTTGTTATCATTTATAACTTTTTTAACTTTGGCCGTGAGCCACATAGGTTTTCTTTTTAGCCTCTTATATTTATTGCCCATGGGAATATACTTTGCAGTGAGTTTGCATACAGTTTTTTTTTAAAAATTCCCATTTCTGTTCTGTGTTCATTGATGCCAATATTCCCTCCCAGTCTAAGTCCTGGAGAGCAGCCCTCATCTTTGTAAAATTTGCTCTCTTAAAATTAAGTGTTTTTATCTTTCCGGTTTGTGTTTGTTGCTTGCAGCTTACATTAAATGAAATCATGTTATGTTATGGTCACTGTTACCCAGATGTTCTATTATATGAATATTGGTAATAAGCTCTGCATGGTTTAAGATTACCAGGTCCAGCAAAGCGTCATTCCTAGTTGGGGCCTCAATAAACTGGACCATAAAATTGTCCGGTAATAGGTCTATACATTTTTGCCCTTTAGCTGTCCCAGCAGTGCCATTACTCCAGTTAATTTCCGGGTAGTTAAAATCCCCCATTATTATCACAGTCCCAGCCCTTGCAGCTCTTTCTGTCTGTGCAAGGAGCAGAGTCTCCACCTCCTCTTTAACACTGGGAGGTCTATAACAAACTCCAATGATAACCTTTGTAGTGCGCACACCCATATGCAGATCTACACATAATGCTTCAGACTCATCATACTCTCCATCAACTAGGTCCTCATTCACACTCGCTTTGAGATCACTTCTCACATAGAGACAGACTCTACCACCCCTCCATTTTACCCTGTCTTTCCGAAAGAGAGCATAGCCAGGTATATGAATAGCCCAGTCATGTGAAGAATGAAGCCAAGATTCAGCTATACAAATCAAATCATAGTTCTCCTCATGCACCAGAGCTTCCAACTCACCTATTTTGCTTGGCAGACTCCTGGCATTGGTGAACAAACACTTTAATTCACTGTCACATTATGCACATGTATCTTGCGTATTTTAATTTTAGCACAAACAGTACCA
The DNA here is from genome assembly GCA_018402905.1 of Glandirana rugosa. NCBI lineage: Eukaryota > Metazoa > Chordata > Amphibia > Anura > Ranidae > Glandirana > Glandirana rugosa. The sequence goes on along the minus strand of BLSH010363154.1, from coordinate 87,040 downwards.
TTTCCAATGGTTGATTGTAACATGGGAACCTTCATATCATCTTTCTTTGCCCTCCCCCATCTTTCCCCATTCCACCCACCAATAGGGGCTGTCCCCTGTCTGACCTGTCTACCCCATTATAATCTAATGCACCCTCCCCCCTCAATCCTAGTTTAAATACTCCTCCAGCCTTCCCATAAACCTCTCCCCTAGCACAACAGACCCCCTTCCATTTAGGTGCAGACCATCTTTAGCATATAGGTTGCACCCCAATGAAAAGTCAGCCCAGTGCTCTAAAAACCCAAAGCCCTCCTCCTTACACCAGGTCTTTAGCCATGCATTCAGGGCTCTAATCTCCCCCTGACTTTCCTGTGTTGCGCATGGCACAGGCAATATTTCAGAGAATATTGCCTTGGAGGTCCTTCCCTTCAACTTGCAACCTAATTCTTTAAATTGGTTCTTAAGGAGCCTCCACCTTCCATCTATTCTGTCATTGGTTTCAATGTGGACCAAGACAGCTGTGTCATGCCCAGCCCCTCCCAGTAATTTATCAACCCGGTCCACCACATGCCGAACCCTGGCACCAGGGAGACAGCAAAACATTCGGTTGAGGCGATCCTGGCGAAAAATTATTCTACCAGTCCTTCTAATTATAGAATCCCCAATTACCACCAACTGTCTAGGCCTACCTGCACTACCTCTAGCACCCCTACTAGATGGGCTGCTCTCCCGGCTGTTAGGGGGAGCAGTGACATCCAGGACTGCCACCTCTGAGTTTGCCACCCCCACATCTTCACTCAAATTGGCAAATCTGTTAGGGTGCTCAAACCCAGGGCAGGGCTTCTTTTCTGTGAGCCCCTACCACTCCCTCTAACTGTATTAACCCATCTACCTACTTTATAATCCTGACCTACCCACCCACCCTCCCCCTTAACCCAACTAGCCACCTGCTCAGTGAGCAGAGGACCCCTTTCATGGTTGACAGCTCTGTCCAGCATTGCAATTTGCCCCTCCAGATCTCTAATGCGAGCTTCCAGAAGGGCAACCTGCTCACATCTGTCGCAGCGGTATCCATCCTGAAGCTGTTGCTCCATAGTTGCATACATGCGGCACACTGTGCACTGCACAAAACCTTCAATCTTGCTAGCACACATTTTCCCAGATACAACAACACTAATAACAGGAAATGTCAGATGTTACTTACAGGTTTAAATACTCCTGTTATAACCTCCTGTTTTCAACTCTGGTTTTTAACTCACCACTTAGTCAAGGTCCACTTGCCCAGAGGCCCAGCAAGCAAAGTAGCAAGCTCAAGATGAGCAAGCTCTGAAATGAGCTCAACAGAGAGCTTTATAGGAATTGAATCACCTGTGACCAATTAACCACTCCCCTTAATTAGCAGTCTAAAGGAAGGAAAGAAAAAAAAGGCTATTTAAAAAGTGACAGAAAAAGTGTTAAAAAGCTGCAAAGAAAAAAACCCCAAAAAACAAAAACTCCAAACATAGCAAACACCAGCAGTCAAAATCAAAGCTGTTTCACTCAAAGATTCCCACTCCTTTGCTTTTAACCAGTAAGTTCAGGCAAACTCTGAAATGAGCTCAACAGAGAGCTTTATAGGAATTGAAACACATGTGACCAATTAACCACTCCCCTTAATTAGCAGTCTAAAGGAAGGAAAGAAAAAAAAAGCTATTTAAAAAGTGACAGAAAAAGTGTTAAAAAGCTGCAAAGAAAAAAACCCCAAAAAACAAAAACTCCAAACACCAGCAGTCAAAATCAAAGCTGTTTCACACAAAGATTCCCACTCCTTTGCTTTTAACCAGTAAGTTCAGGCAAAAACATGTAATACATTATTCCTTTTTTCAACAAGAATAGACGCAACACTCTATCCCGTTCTGACAGTAATCCTCCTTTTTCTTCCCCAATAACAAACTTATAAAATATTGGGAATGTTTGAAACATTCTAAATTTCTCCTTTCTTGCTCATTTTCTCATAATTTATAAGCTTGAGTAAAATATCCCCTTCCCTCTAGATTGTTTACCCTTCCTTGCTTTATAGGCCTGTGTATATGCATTCCTTCCCCCCCATTAACATTTTTGTTTTTCTTTTAACATACTATTTTTGTTTTTTCTTTTAATATACTATTCTGTTCCGTTTAGTAACCACACTGTGCAGTCTTTTTGCTGCTTTATTTGTATATTTTCTTAAATACTTTTTTTATAGTTTATTTTAATTACATTTTTTGTAATTTTCTAATTTTGTAGATTTTTTTTCTTTTTTTACATTTTTTATCTTTCATTTTTAACATTGTTCGAATACAATTTACAAAGTTTATATGTATACTCCATTTTGGGAATATGAATATGTACAATATAACTGAAGAATGATGAAGAAGAAGAATAATGATGTTTCTGACGATGGACTAGATCCTAAAATGGCCGCCACTGGTCGCTTGGTTACTGTTTGTTGCACAACGGATATAATTCCAAGATGGCCACAATCGATCATGTGATCATTGGTTGCTGGGTTACCATTTGGTATATAAGCTGGAGAGTGCAGTACTATGGCGCCACCTCCGATGGCGTCTCTATGACAAAACACGTAAGACAGAGCCAGAGGGCACTTCCGGTTTACAGTCCGTGGAACACACAGAGTAACGGACTTCATGGTTCTTCAAGCCTGACTTCTCAAACAGTATATGTTAGTTTACTTTGCTGTTTTTTTCCTGCCTACTACATTATTTCACCATGGAATCTCTTCACTATCTATTTCATGTGGATACATTGATCCGCGAGACCGGAGGGACCGGAGGGTTTGCCGCGGGTCTACGAACCCCCACTCTGATTATAGGTATATCCCTACGATAAGATATCCTCCCTTTGCTCCATCAGTCGGCGGAGCGGGTGAGTGTGATGTGTGGAGGGGAGCACGAGTGAGACACTATTTTTCTCCCCATCGCCCCACGAATACACCAGCTTTAATCATTTGAAGTTGTGTGTATTTATCCATCATGGGACTTTTCTATGCAATCAAGGGACTATATTAGTTAAGAGCATGTGTATTTCACCATTTATTGATTTTTGGATGACTCATGCATGAATTGGTTATGAATTGTTGTATATATTAGGATATTTATTGCGAATTTGCACATTTACATTTGTTTACATGATTAATTGCACTATTGTGTTTGCTGCCCATTTATGAATTTATCGCACAGTGCACTTTAGATTCACATATTAATTCGCTATTCTTGCACATGATTTGAATATCTACAGGCAGCGCCACACCTTTATTTCTTTAACTGCAGGCATCTAGTTTCTAGATGTCACTGTGGGGGCAGCAGCTTGTTCACTTGGAGTGACACACACCTACCAGCAGCTCCACATCCACTCCCCTATTCTAATATCTTCTTTATTAATCAACCCCAATGTAAGCAATATCCCCATGTGCTGGATCTCTTCGCAGTTGGCCAGTTCACATCACCTCTGTGAATATTTTACCAAATAATACCTAAATAACCCCTGCACGTGAAAATACTTAAAACATGGGGACACAACTTATCCCTCAAATGTCCAGAATTTTGAAATAATCATAGATAAATAAATTAAAAGGGGTATGTGGACAATGTAGATAATGTTGGTATTAGCAATCTGCCCAAAAGGTCAGAGATCGCAATTAGGTAGATCTACTTTGTGCCGCTTCCTATGGTGGCACACCTGCGGACTCAATCCCAAACTGCACTGCCTGCATCCATGGACACTGACAGAACGCCTCAGCCCTGCCCCCTCTCACTCGTCAAAGGGTTTGACTGACAGCAATGGGAGCCGATGGCTCTTGCTGCTTCAGCAAAGCCTATAAGAGCAGTGATAGCTGCTACAGATGGGCACAGTGCTGGATCGAGTGAGGACTCAGTTAAGTACAATGCAGAGACTTAAGATACTGCAGACAGAGGATAGAGCAGTTTAAAACTGTCCAGCAGCAGGACAGTTTTAATCAGAAATAAAGGGCCTAACTGATGTATGCCTGACTTTTATTTTATCTATCGTGATAGGGGAATGCAATGAATGTACAATAAGTGATCTAATGGCATTTAGCTGCATGCTGTTCTTCCTTTATTTCAAGCGTTGCAGCAGCATATTGTGAACAAAAGGCAGCTCCAAAAACAGGTCAGTAACATAATGAATATGTACGCAAAAGTTAAATCATGGTAAAAAGTAATGTATAATGAATAATGTATATGGGATGTATATTATGTGTATATATGTTTTCTTTTTTTTTCAGCAACTTTTTTCTATCATGCCTCTGAGTCCTTGAAGAGGCCGACAAGGCAAAATGTGTCGGTTTGTGATACCCCTACCTAATGTGATGTTCTTATGTTCTATATGTATGCACTGTAGATGCAAACCTAATATAGGTCTCAATATATACATACTTGGGGAGGAAACACCATCTTCAGGGGGGTCTTTAGGTACAATAATGACTTGTGATGATCTATTGTGATTTTAAGGGGTGTTTATCCCCAATATGAAATCTTTTTAATGAACCTTGTAAAAAAATCTCTTTTAATCTATGATTGTGTACTGGTAATCATTCAGTGAGGAGGTTTTCAACACCTTTAAAGTCCCACCCTTTTCTATTTTTGTATTCTTTATTATTTGGGATGTGGTGCTGACATTTTCAACTGAGCTCATGCCCTTCTTCATGTTTGTATATTATTAGCACTGATCACTGTATTAGTGTCACTGGTGATGTCAGTGTCAGTTAGTCAGCTCCCACCCAGTGTTAGTATGTGTCAGATTTCCCACCACACTATCCCTGATGACCGCCATTACTAGTATAAAAATAAATCAATACAAATTCCAGTATACTATGTACCATAGTTTGTAGACACTATCATGCAAACCAATTAATATACACTTGTAACAAAATACATTTTGGCCTAAATTTGCGAGAAATTAGATTTTTACATTTTTTTTATTAGATATGTTTTATGGCAGAAAGTTTTTTTTTCAAAAAAATTTTAATTTATATAATAAAAAATCAAAAACCCAGTGGTGATCAAATACCACCAAAATAAAGTTCTAATTGTGTAAAAAAATGATACAAATTTTGTTTGGGTACAGCATTGTATGACCGCGCAATTAGAAGTTATTTACACATAACGATAATTCATAACTTAATGCAGACCAGTACCCAATGTCAAATCGGTAGCTAAAGTGTTCAGTTTACACAGGGAGAATGAAGCTCACCCTGTGTAACTATCAGAGTTTCTAAAACAGGTGGCTGTCACGTTTGTATAGGAAAAGGCTTCTGTTTTTTAGGGGTTTTTTTTGCATTGTGTAAAAATGGTAGTAAGAGAGACGTTTACAGATTGCTAGGTGTAAAACTTGTAAGTGTGTAAAAGCCCTGTAAGTGTGGCTAATAATATGTAATACCTGATATATATATATGTACTAGTGACACATATAGATGAAAAAGTGCAGCAAAAATATGATGATCCAGGGCTAAAAGGCCAGCAAATGACAGAATCCTTAGCTTACATTTGGGACATTAGCATGTAAATAAATGTCTCTAGAATGAGATGAGGCATTTCTAAGGAATTTGATGGAGAATTATAGTGAATTAAGGAAGCTTAAATAATGTTTTATTATTCGTAAACCAATATATTCAGCTGTTCTAATCCCTTCTTTATCCAGGAATAGACAATATGAAGTTTTATTGGTTTATTTATATTAAATCTACTACCTTATACTCTCTGATGCTTCTGTTGCATTGTTGAATGCTCCTTCCTCAACCACCTACTTTTTATCTGGGTCCTGAGGAAGCCAGCTCTTTTTGGCAAATCATACGTGCAGACAACACCAGATCAATTCTCTCATACTCAGTATATTGAGCTAACCATATACAATGTCTTTATACTGCATGTACTGTTAGCCCCCCCCCCCCTCCCCCCCTCCCCCCATGTTGGGTGAGGGCATTTTTTCCCTGTTCTACTGAATCTTAAAGTTGTACAATAAAATTATTTAACATGTCTCCTCGTTATGGCCATTATAGTCCTCTATTGTATGGTGCGTGGTGTTTAACCCCGGTACTTACTTGATTTTTACCTTATACTCTCTAATGCTTTTGTTGCATTGTTGAATGTTCCTTCCTCAACCGCATGTGTATTGCCCCTCGCCCCACCACACACTTAAGCTGGCCATAGGTGACTCATTTTATTTTCGATCAGCCAGCGAATGAATGGGCTCCTCCATCCACACAAACAAGAAGAATCCTCCACACAAGGACACTGTAACACGGGGTTATTTATTAAAACAGGAGCGTTCAAATTCTGGTGCAGCTCTGCATAGAAACCAATCAGCTTTCAGGCTTTATTGCCAAAGCTTAAATGCTTGCCGGCTGCCTCACATAGGAGTGTGTCAGCAGAGCGGCTCTCCTGTGCCAGATCACGTACCTAGTATGTGATCTGGCGCTTCCGGGTAGGGGGCACATGCACATGCCGCCAGTGCCATGGCTGTGCTGTAAATAGACATGGCACAAGCCGATCAGTGGGTGCCGGCCAATTGATGTCCACCTGCTGATTGGCGAGGAGAGATACAGAACAGAGCTCTGCCTATGTACACAAGGCAGAGATCTGTTCTGTCAGCAAGCATGTGGTGGATTTTGTTTCCCTGCAGAGCAGGGAATAAAATCCACCAAATTCCTTAGTAAAAAAAAAGCATATATTAAACACAAAAACACTGGTTAGTCACACATTTAACCCTTTGATCGCCTTAAATTTTTAACCCCTTCTCAGCCAGTGTCATTAGTACAGTGACAGAGCATATTTTTACCACTGATCACTGTATTAGTGTCACTGATTCCCACAAAGTGTCAAAAGTCTTAGTTTGCTTCAGATTGTCCATTGCAATATTGCAGTCCCACTATAAGTCGATGATCGCCACTATTACTAGTATAAAAATAAATAAATAAATAAAAATTCCAATATATACACCATAGTTTGTAGACGCTATAATGTGCAAACCAATCAATATACGCTTATTGGGATTTTTTACCAAAAAAAAAAAAAACTTGTAGCAGAATGCATATTGGCCTAAATTTATGAAGACTTGATTTTTTACATTTTTTTCATTGGATATGTTTTATAGCAAAAGTAAAAAATATGTTTTATGTTTCAAACTTATCAGTCTTTATTTGTTTATAGCACAAAAAATAAACCCAATGGTGATCAAATACCACCAAAAGAATTTATGTACAGCAATACATGACCACACAATTGTCAGTTAATGTAATGCAGTGCCAAAAAGCAATAAATGGCCTGGTCATGAAGGGGTAAATCTTCCGGAGGGCAAGGGGTTAATTGAACAAGTTGAAGTTAGAAGCTGATTGGTTACCATGCACAACTGCACCAGATTCTGAGTGCAGCAGTTTTAATAAATCCGCTACATATTCTGACAACAGGACTCTCCGCTAGCAGAATACACTGATTGAGGAAAAATCTTCCAACAATCCCATTTGACAAAAGTCACAGTAAACTCCCGTGGGACAGGCACAGCCACACATGGATCGAAAATCTCCTCAGCCACCAGTCTTGTACAATCCTCTATGTTGTTTTTAGTACAGGCAGGGGATACGTAATCATGCTGCTGCTTACTGCAGTGCATTGAGGCAGGTCTGATCCACCCACTGTGCTGTGTAATTGGATAGTCTGGCCACTGGCCACTGTACTCCTGATCAGACACTTCACTGGCAGAGTAGGATGTGCACTGCTCAGAGAAAGCGAGCCTTAGCACATCCACTTCGCATACCGCACTGTGGGGAAACAATGTACAGTGCACAGACATTAAATGAGAGCAAAGTAGGGTAAAGTCATGTGGGTGGGTGAAGTCCAAAGCCTCTGTGCAGCACAGATCCACCGCACACCTGCCCACAGTACTGCCTAAACAGACTCTATATCTCAGGGCATGCTGGGACGTGACAAGCATTAATAGGAAGTGACATCACCACTTCTGAGACACCTCCTCCTGGACCCTGGGGATTGAGAATCTTTCAGCGCAGAATGATGACATTCAGAGCTTTTAAAACAGTGAGTCTTAGACAAAGTTTTGATCAATACAATGTCAGCAGTTTTGCTTAATTGACTATACTGGACTGCTGTGCAAACTTAATCACCATCCAAAAGTTCTTCTTTAACCACTCCCCACTGTACTTAAAGCAGAGTTCCAGCCACAAATGGAACTTCTGCAGATCGGATTCCTCCCCCCTTCAGTGCCACATTTGGCACCTTTCGGGGGGGGGGGTGGAGGAGGGAGCAGATGCCTGTCAAAACCAGGTATCTGTTCCCACTTCCCGGGGAAGTTTGCTGCAATCTTTTTCGATGATCTACGTCAGGGATAAGCAATTAGCGGACCTCCAGGTGTTTCAAAACTACAAGCCCCATCATGCCTCTGCCTCTGGGTGTCATTCTTGTGGCTGTCAGAGTCTTGCTATGTCTCATGGGACTTGTAGTTCTGCAACATCTGGAGGTCCACTAATTGCATATCCCTGATCTACGTAATGTTCGGCCATCCTCCTTCCCCCCTGCTGCCTTCTGGGAGACACACAGGTCCCAGAAGACAGCAGGGACCATTCAGAAAGCGCAGCTTTAAGTGGGAAACAGGTTGTGAAGCCACGGATGGACGATCAACATCTGTCAAAGTGTACAAAAAATCTGTCTGTGTACAAGTGCACAAAAAAACTGTTAGTGTTCCAGTTTCCCACCAATAAATAAATAAAAAATTAAAGCAACCCCGTGCTCACTTGCAAAGGCGAATGCAGAGGTTGATACTGTACGCATACATAAACAGTGATCATACCACACATGTGAGGGAACATCAGAGCAAGAGCAATAATACAACCACCAGCCCTCCTATGTAACTTTAAACTGGTAACCAATAAAGGCTTATAAAACTTTGCTTATGGAGATTTTTAAATGCCGAAGTTTGGCGCCATTTCACAAGTGTGCGCAATTTTAAAGCGCCACATGTTTGGTATCTATTTACCTGGCACAACACCATATTTTATATGTTACCAAAAATGTGTATATTATATTGTCTCTGTGTGCATTGAAATTCATTAAAATGTATTTATACGTTAGTGTGTAAAATTGCGTTCAAAAAACTGCTGTGCAAAAACCATTTTGCAAATCCCACCATTTTATTCTCCAGGTCCTCTGCTACAAAAATATATATTGTTTGGGGTTCTAAGTAATTTTCTAACAAAAATATGTATCTTTACTTTAAACAAAAAAGTAGCAGAAGAAGGCCTGGTCTTAAAGTGAATAATGTCTGAATGTACTCCTTGGATGTTGCGCCTCTCTATGTGGCTAGGCTGTGAAAAAATCTAACATATGTGGTATCGCCATCCTCAGGAGGAGTAGCAGAAAGAGTCGTGGGGTGTAGTTGCAAGTATGCCTATGCTGTGTGTAAGAAGTAACTTGTTAATATGACATTTTTGTGAAGTTTTTTCTTAATTTCTTCATTTTCCAAAGAATTGTGGGAAAAAAGTGACAACTTAAAAAAACTTGCCATGCCTCCTACTAAATACTTTGGATGGTCTACTTTCCAAAAAGTGGTCATTTTGGGGGATATTTGTACTGTCTTGGCATGTTAGGGCCTCAAGAAATGAGATAGGCCATCAGTACATCAGGTGTGATCAGTTTTCAATGATTGGTACCAGAACTTGTAGACCCTATGGCCTCTTTCACATGGGCTTCTCCAATCAGGTCTGCCTGTCAGTTTTTCAGGCCGACCTGATGGGACACTCTATTCAGCCCTGTGGATCAGCAGATGTCAGTGGTGACATGTCCATTGACACCCGTCGCTATCTAATCCGCTCCTGTCCACCAAATCCAAACAGATGGCGACCCTATTTTCCATCCATCTGGAGGATCGAATCAGATGGGATCGGATGAAGACGGACAGACGGTCCATTTTCATCCAATCTCCCATAGAGGAGAGTGGGACTCTGACAGGTTTGTCTCTGCACAGGGAGCGGAGATTTATTCCGTCATACGGACAAGCCCGTGTGAAAGGACCCTAAAAGTTTCACACAGACCAAATAATATACACTGATTTGGGTTATTTTTACCAAAGAAATGTGGCAGTATAAATGTTGGCCAAAATGTATGAAGAAAAATTACTTGTTTGAAAAATGTTATAACAGAAACTAAGAAAAGCACATTTTTTTCAAAATTGTCTGTCTTTTTTTCATTTGTAGCACAAAAAATAAAAAACCCAGTGCTGATTAAATACTGCCAAAAGAACGCTCTATTTGTGTGAAAGAAATGATAAAAATTTAATTTGGGTACAGTGTTGCATAACTGAGTAATTATCATTCAGAGTGCGATAGCACTGAAAGCTGAAAACTGGCCTGAGCAGGAAGGGGGTGAAAGTGCCCAGTATTGAGGTGGTTAAGATTATAATGTTTAGAAAATGAACTGCATGTGCTTGTGTCAGATCCCTATGGTAGTAAACCCTTGTAGAAGGCCAAATTGGGGTCCCCCAGAGCACTGTGCCTAAGCCCCAGTCTGCTCTTTACCAGGGCCCCTGATGGTGGGGATAGATTTGCAGCAGAATGGAACCAGGTCACGGCCCCAGGTACACCCAGCTGAAGAAGCAAAGACCACTCGCGTGTGCAGAACAGATGGCAGGAGACAGAAGAAGATCTGGGAAATGAGCCATGGTCAGGACACACAGCAGGCAGGCAAACACAGTAGACGAAGCCAGGGTTGCAAAATGGGAAGTCAGATACAGAATACAAGTAATACGTGGTAGCGCATGAGCTAAGAGAAACTAGGGAGTTGTTCAAGCAACACGAGCTGCACTGAGCATGTATAGAGAAGCAGACTGGGAAGCAGACCAGGAAGTGATGGAAGGGAAAGGGATATTATCCACAGCAGAGCAGGCGACACCCATAGGTGAACATAGAAGTCAGCAGCACATGTTAGTAGAAGCACAGGTCCAGCAGGACCACTGGAGCAAGGAGGTAAGAATTTCACAAGCAGGGAACTGCAGGCTAAACTGTGACAGCTTGGTTTTCTCAGCATCCCACTGCTCATGTAAATGGGGGGCAATTTATAAACTACTTTAACCACTTGCCGACCGCCGATCGGCATCTGACGGCGGCAAAGTGGCTCTGTAAGGCAAACCGCCGTCATACGACGGCGGCCGCCAGATCGCGCACAGTGAGCGGCCGCCGCGCGCGCGCGAGTGACACGCGCTAGACCGCCGGCGGCAGCATACTGCCGCCAAACGGAATGTCTCGGTGAAACGGCGGCAGTCTACGGCTAGCCGCCAGCCGTTCACCAATTTCATCAAATATTTAACGGGGGGTAAATGTACTCGTCACCCTACGACTCTTTTGGTTCGACAGTGTCAAATCGGACGTCAAGGGACGAACACTTTAAGAATGGAGGAACGAGGTCACCAGGACGACCTGGACACGAAGATGATTGTACACGACGACTGAAGATACAAGTGGATACCCACAGCGGACG
>BLSH010363154.1:63047-75343 GCA_018402905.1 Glandirana rugosa | reverse complement strand
CCCCAAAAATGAATTCTCATCATCCGTAAACGCGACCACTTTTGCGCAAACCAATCAATAAACGCCGATTGCAATTTTTTTTATCGCAAATATGATGAAGAATATAAATCGGCCAAAAACGGTGAAAAAAATGTTTTTTTATATTTTTTTTTGGATTTGTATTTTAGGAAAAAGTAAGAAATTTGGGTTTTTTTGCAAAATTGTCGCTCTTCTTTTGTTGATAGCGGCGATCAGAAATGACGCAGAGGGGATCAAATACCACCAAAAGAAAGCTCTGTTTGTGGGAAAAAAAGGACGCAAATTTCGTTTGGGTACAACGTCGCACGACCGCGCAATTGTCAGTTAAAGCGACGCAGTGCCGAATCGCAAAAAGGGCTCCGGTCCTAAAGCTGGAAATCCTTCCGGTCCTTAAGTGGTTAAACTGAATGAAGATAGCTGGTATGCACTATGCTGCTAATCTGAGCTTGTAAACAGATGCCAATCTCTTTAAAATGCACAGGAACACTAACTATATAAAGAAGTCAGTCAAACATTAGTCAGCAATGATAAGTGCTATTTTTGTCACTTTGCTTTCATATTTTTCTTAAAACCACTGTCACTTATCAATCAAATATAACAGCAACAAGAAAAATAATTTTAATCAGTATTCATCTACAGCTTGCCATATTAAATCCATTGCAAGAACATATTCAAATTGTGTTATTTATAGTTTTAGGCAGCTAGAAGATGTGCCTGATTACCATATGCACTAGAAAAAGCTGGCATGCTGCAAGACAAGAATGTCATTCTGTGAATGAATCTAACACCTGCAGCACTGCAAATTGGGTGAATTGTTCTTTTTTTAGACTATGCTCAGGGCAAAATGCATATTTCATTTTTAGATCATCTTACCTTAAAAATGTGTAGAACCATAACAACATACTGTACTCAGATACATATCGACATACAGTTTTTAGGATAACACATTACAAAAAAAAAAAAAAAGATATATATACACACACACACACACACACACACACACACACACACACACACACACACACACACTCTCTATTGTCAAAAGTATTGGGACACCTGCCTTTACATGTACATGAACTTTAATGGCATCCCAATCTTAGTCCGTAGGGTTCAATATTGAGTTGGCCCACCCTTTGCAGCTATAACAGCTTCAACTCTTCAGGGAAGGCTGTCCACACGGTTTAGGAGTGTGTCTATGGTAATGTTTTTTTTGTTTCATAAGATTTTATTGAGAAAAATTGTACATACAGGAAAAGTAATGAGAGAAGTTGTACATACAGAGAAACTTAGAGAAACATATTTTGGCAAATAATTGAGTAGATAACAATACAGAACATTGAACATACAAAATCACAGGCTCCTTAGTCGGGTGTTGTACATTAAGGTATATGATAGGGATGAGGGATAGAAATACTAAAGTTGGTTGGGATTTAGGGAGGTTATGGCTTAAGCTTAAATGGGGTTTGTAGTGAAATGCATTTTAAGAGGAAAGTTATTTCTACTGTTTATAGGGAGTCAAGGCATGGAATTCCCCCAATAACAAGTTATATTTAATGTGTGAAAGGGTCTGTGCACGTAACATTGAGTACTTCTGTATTGTTTAGGGGAAGAAAGTGAGAGGAGAAGAGTTTTGGTGCGCAGAAAGAAGGGGTAAAGGGAAGAGAGGGGGAGAGAAGGAGAATAAGAAAAGGGAAGGGAGGAATGGGGTTGTTATAGCTAAGTGGCAGGGTGGAGAGAGGGGATGTGTATACATGGGAGCTGACATAGGCCAGCCATGTCGCCCCCCCCCCCCCCTCTCGGATAGCGTATAGTGCCGTTGGTTTAATTAGGATTTTACGTACTGATTATCAAAGGAGGGGTGTTGTTCAATAGGTAGTAGCATGTAGTTTTAAATTTTTGCCAGTTGTACCAAGTCGTTGTAAACCTTGTGAGGGTCTCGTGTGAGATGCTGATAAATTCTTCGATTTTTTCGATGTTATTAATTCTCCAAAACCATTCCTCTCTCGTTGGGATGTTTGGGGATTTCCAGTGATATGGAATACATTGTTTGGCTGAGTTAATCATGAACATTAGAGATTTAATGTCCTATTTCAAGCGAGGAGACTGATTGCACAAAAATGGCAGGCGACAACTCCCCCAACATATGAAGAATGGGAAAAAATGATGGATGAAACATTGTGGAAGGAAAGGGGTATTCACATTAAGAGAGGTAACTTTTCTAAATTTAAGAAAAAATGGGGTCCTTGGTTGGCCAGCAGGGGGTGCCCAGCTGGGAAACCAAGGGTAAACAATGCCCAGGCAGGGGATCCAGGCCAGGAGTCTGTGTGTGAGTAGGTGCATGGGTGTGTTGGGAGAATGAAGGGGGGTAGGGGCAAGAGGGGGGTGGGTGTATGGGGTAGAAATGATATAATAGGTGTGTTGTATTAATCCTTCTCCCACCTCCTTTCTTTTGCTTTTTTTGGTTGAAGGTTTTGGTCTTGGTACATCAGTATAGAGATATTTATTGTACAATTATCACTATTATGGAATTTAGCTTCTTATTTTGTAAGCAAAGCAAACTTGTAGAAATTGTAACAAAGAGAAAGAAATTAAACAGTGGGTGTAAGGGAAGAGGGACGCACGTACCACAATGATGTAACCAATGAAGGAAAATGTCTAAGACTGATAAGTTATTATTGACTCCTTTGGAGAGGTTATCTGAGTGGGAAAGAAAAAAAAAAAAAAGAGATTTAATGTATCGTCTCTTTGGAATATTGGATAGGTGAAGCAAGTATGTGGCAGGGGAAAATTCCAGCGTCTCCGCTGTGACTTGGTGGATAGTGTTGTGTACCATCTTCCAAAACTTTTGAATTTGGGGGCATGACCACCAAATCGCCAGCATTTGTTTGGAGTGGAGTTTGAGAATTTATTAAGAAGTTACGGGGTTCTATATCATATAAACATGATTTTAAAACTGCACTCCTGGGTAGCAACATTAAGAGAACCTTTGTGGGAGTAGGTACATATGAGTTCCCAGTCATCTGGTGATAAAGACCGTTTGAGATCGTGTTCCCATGCTCTGCATGCAGAGTCTGAGAATGCTGAAAGATTATCTAATGTAGATGAATACAGAGCAGAGATGATGTGTCTTTGGGGAGATTTTTTAGAGCAAAGGTCTTCGAGGGTGGATGTTTTTCAAGTCCAGAAAGGAATGTTAGAGAATTTGTTTAAGAAATTTCTGACCTGCATATATGTCCATCGAGGAATATGGTTGGGGGATAGGGTATCATTTAATTCTTCAAATGTTATGAAGGCATTCCTTGTATAAAAGTGTGACGCTAGGACGTGTCTGTGGGGCCAAATGTTCAGAAGAAAGTTTTTGTTCAGGCCTGGTGGGAAGTCCGGGTTCCCTCTCAGGGGGGTTAAGGGGCTGAGCCATGGCTTGGGATTGAAATTTTTATTTGTATTGTGAAATGCGGCTATAGTGGGGCCAATTAGTGGGTGATGTTTGTTTTGAGGGTTGATATGTTGAGGATGTAGCCACGGTAGGTTTCTTAGGCTCTGTGATGAAGTGAGCTGTTCAAGAATGACCTAGTCTTTAACAGAACTGTGTAAGTTCCAATCCACAATACGGGTAAGAAGAGCTGCTAGCTGTTTTACGAAGATCAGGGAGAGCAATCCCACCTCTAATTTTAGGAAGGGTTAGTCTGTCAAATCGAATTCTGGGTTGCTTGTTGCGCCAGATAAAAGAGGAACAGAGTTGGCGGAAAGTATTAAAAAAAGATATAGGGATCTTAATGGGGATGGTTTGGAAAAGATAAAGGAAACTAGGGAGAATTGTCATTTTAATTAGTGCACTACCGAACCATGAAACATTGAGTATGCTCCATCTCTTTAGGTCTTCTTTAGTCTCTTTTAGGATTGGAGTGAAGTTAAAGTGGAAAAGGTTGGAGAGAGATTGTGGCAGTTTAATTCCCAAGTAGGTAACATAGTCTTTGGCCCATTTAAAGGGGAAGTTGCTTTGGCATAGGTGGACTGTTTCAGGAGGAAGGGTTATATTCAGGGCAGATGATTTAGAGTAGTTGATTTTTAGATTAGAAATTTGGTGGAAAAGGTCTAGATCTTTTAGCAGGTTTGGAAGAGAGGTAATAGGCTCTGAGAGAAAAAGGAGGAGATCGTCAGCGAAGGCCGCTATTTTGAATGAGCGTTCTGCAATGGTAATTCCTTTTATATTGGGGTTGAGGCGAATTTTGTTTAAGAGGGGCTCGAGGGATAGAACAAATAGGATCGGGGAGAGTGGGCATCCTTGTCTAGTGCCATTTTTAAGATGGAAGGCGTCTGACAGATGGCCGTTCACACGGACTCTGGCAGAGGGGGAAGAGTAGAGAGCTTTAATATATGAAAACATTAATTTGGGGATCCCCATGTGTTGAAGTACCGTGTGCATGTAGTCCCAGGCCACCTTGTCGAACGCCTTCTCAACGTCTAAGGAGAGGAAGAAGCCTTGCTTCTTGTTCAGGTTGAGCCAATGATGAATATATAATGCCTTAATGGTGTTGTCTCTACTCTCTCTACCCGGTATGAATCCCACTTGGTCTAATGAGATTAGGGAGGAAAGAAGAGGCAAGAGGCGATTTGCCAAGATATTTGCAAATATCTTAATGTCCATGTTGATGAGGGATATGGGACGATAATTTTACACTTGGGATGGGTCCTTGTCGTCTTTGGGAATAACTGCAATATGAGCTTCAAGAAGGTGTGGGGGGGGGGCTTGTGTTTCGGAGTTAAGTGTGTGGAAAGATGAGAGATAGCGAGGTTTGAGTATGTTCATGAATGTTTTATAGTATTGTAGGGGGAGGCCATCTGGGCCGGGGGCTTTGCCTACTTTCATTTCCTTAATTGCCGTCTCAAATTCAATTTACGAAATGGGTGTATTTCGTTTATTTGGTACTTCCTCCGAGATGGGAGAGATACCATAATCAGAGAGAAATGATTGGATAGAGCGATTCCGAAGGTCTGAGCCTAGAGGGCACTTAGGGTTGGAAGGAATGTTGTATAGTGAATGGTAGTAGTTTTCGAATTGGAGGGCAATCTTGTCATTGGAAGAGTGTATAGTTCCGTGTTTGTCCTTTATCTGGTTTACTGTATCGGCTGACTTTTTACTTTGTACCGCCTTAGCCAGCAATCTACCACTTTTACTACCTTGCTCGTAATACGTCTTATGTCGTAAGATATAGCGTCTTTCCATTTTTAAATTTAGTTCCTCAAGGAGGAGTTGTCTTGCAGATATAAGTTCTCTGTATGTTGCAATGGCTTGGCTTCTCTTGTGTGACATTTCTAGCAAGCTAATCTGAGACATTAAGGTGGAAATTTTTGCCTGTTGGATTTTTTTATGTTTGGAGGCTATTTTTATAAATTCGCCATGAACTACACATTTGTGTGCTTCCCAAATGTTGAGTGGCGATGTGTCGGCTGTATCGTTTAATGAAAAATACTCTTGGAGGCATAAAGAAATGTTTGTTTATTAAGGTGGAGTTGAGTCTCCACGTCTTGGTCCTATTTATGATTTCTGGAAAGGTCAAAGTAACAGTAATTGGGTGGTGATCTGAGAAAGTCATGGGTTCAATTGTGGCGTTTTGAAGAAGAGATAGGTCAGGTTGTGAGATAAAGAAGTAGTCAATCTTTTTCTTGTGGGTTAAGAGTTCTCCAGGCATCATGCAGCAGGAGGCTCTGCAATTGTTTTTTAATTTGCCTTAGCGCTCTGTACGGTAAGAAGGATGTGCCAGAGGAGGTGTCAATAATGGAGTTCATGGGGACATTAAAGTCACCCCCTAGAATGAGGATTCCTGATGAGAACGCTGTTAGAAGGTCAGTTATTTGTCTAAAAAAGGCTACTTGTTTGGTATTTGGTGCATAGACATTGGCGATTGTAATGGGTCAATGGTTAAGAGTGCCCTTAAGGAAGATATATCTTCCAAGTGGGTCACTTAAGGAGTCAGTGAGTTTAAATTGGGTTTGTCTGGCGATGAGTATTGTGACTCCTTTTGATTTTGATTCTTTGTTGGTGGCGTGATATATCTTTGTGTATTTCTTGTCTGAGAGGTTTGGAATCTTCCCTTCGAGAAAATGGGTTTCCTGAATTAGTGCCACATTTGCTTTAAGTCTATGACATTGCCTTAATAATTGAGAGCGTTTCTCAGGGAGGTTTTGCCCTTTGGCATTTATTGAGACTACTTTCAACGAGAGAGGAGTATGGATCGATTTTGGTGCTGTCATTATTGCTTATCAGTGGTTTGCCCTGTCAAAGATTACAGGTGATAGATATTGTAAGCTTAATAAATTCTGGTAGGGCGATGAGAACTATCGGAGCTTATTTCAAACGGCAGTCAATTGAGTAAATTAAATGAAACCCCAGAAAGTCAGATGTAGGGGAAGAAAGATCGATATATAGAGTGAGATAGGATAGAGAAAGGAAGGGTCTAAGAGACGGGAAGGATAGATGGCAAAAAGTCCGGAGGGAGAAGTAGACAAGCTAATGTACTAAAATATTGGTAGGGAAAATGGTTATGTATGGCAGTTAGGTAGGGCCGGCACGGTCAGGAGAGAAAAGGATCTATCTCTGTGTGGGAGTGAGGTCTAGTTATAAACGTGAGGAGGCGTGTTCCTGCTGTGGTGGAGCTGGGGTATTCAGATGTGGTATGGGATCCTGTGTGGGATTAGATCTGGGGTAATATTTAATGAGTTGAGGGAGAGGGGATGTGTGGAGCAGACTATGAAGGGAGTAAGATATGATCCTGGAATGAGTAACAGTTTCTCAATGCATGGAGTGCACTGTATACGTTTGTTAAGGAAGTGGAGATGAGGATTGTGTAGGGGATGTCCTGTGAAAGGATTTTTAATAGCCTGTGGGGGTGAAGAGACTGTTTACCTTTTTATGTTATACACATTAATACTTATAACGATTTAGTGCATTATAATCTAGGAGGGGGCAAACAGGTATAGTTCTAGATAGCCAGTGATAATCTAAGGGGTAGATGTTTAATGCAGGGGACTGTATTGGAACCTTTACATAATACATGTTGTCTGGGCCTCTTCAGAGCTAAATCATCTGCAGGGGGAGTGGAGGGTCCACGCGAGACACCTCCCTATGGGAAGTCGGGGACCCACATAAACTCTCCCCTCCCAGAGATGTCTAAAGAGATGTAATTAGCCAAATATTGAGGAAGACAACCTGAATCAAAAACAAAAACTCAAACTGTACAGAACCAAAACATAACTTACATTTGAAGCTTCTAAAGAGCTTGGGTGATCGCTCTTGGTAAGGCGTTGGGTACAGAGCCTTGGAGATTGGGATCTATGGTAACATTGGATAGACAGAACACAATCAATACAGATAACACCTTAATGGATTAATGAATTCACAATAATGTTCGTACAGTAGGCAGGATGCAGAACTCAGAACCGTCTGGTTGGTTAAGGTCTAGACTGGATTCAACATTTATATCGTATATCAGTTTATGGTTATTTAGAGAAAATTTAAAGTATTATCAGAGTTACTGTGAGACTTTAAAAAGCTTCAGATGATGGAGACTGTGTGTTCACTAAAACGTCCAAGCTGGGTCAAAACGGACGCTTTTTGTAATTAGACCAGGAGTAGAGACACATGGCTTAAGAGGTCCCTAGCATTCAGTAATCGCCTTAGTAGACGTTGTTGAGTGGGGGGAGAAGGGTAAAACCATGAAGTCAGTTTGTCTCACACCGGACAGGAGGAGGAAGGAGAAATTAAGACTCACCATTGGGTTCATCATGTAGGTTTGCCAAGAAGGTAAGAATATGGGAAGCACAATACCATACAGATGTGTTGGAAGCGTTCTGGCAAATCTTGTAAAATGAAACAGGTTCGATGAGAAGTATTGACTGCGTTCAAAAGGGATAAAGGTTACTGTAATCTACTTATCCATAGTGGTGAGAGATAGCGTTATGAAAACGTTGAAAGTGTATCGGTTAGTGGATTGTTTAACCAGACTGAGTGTGAACTGAGGTTAGGAGTAAAGCTCTCTTCTAGGAGGTTAGACAACTTATGCATCCATTCTGTCTCTCCTATGTGGGCTGGAGGAGCCGGGGCTCCTTGGAGCATCCTCTCTGCGGTTAGGGTGAAGAGGAGGTGAATCAGAATTTCTAAGGCTTCTGTCTCTGTGTCTTTGAGCTCTTGGGGTGGAGTTATTGGAAACTTCGATCCATGATTCGGAGATGGAGAATGTGCTATACCATACTGGTACTTCCGTGTATGGGATGTTGAGCGTTTCACAAAAGGCATGTAAGTCATCGGGGGTTCTTAGGTGAGCGGAATGACCTCTCCAGGTAGCAGATAGACAGAAGGGGAACTTCCATCTATATGGAATTCCTCTTGTTCTGAGTTGATCCAGCAGGGGGCGCAAAGCTCAACTGTGATTCAGGGTTATGGTGGAGAGGTCTTGAAACAGCTTGATCTCAGTACCATTAAAGTGTACTCTATTGCGATCTCGGGCTTTTCTGAGGATTGCTTTTTTTTGCGGAAAATTCACTAAGCAGCAAATAATGTCTCTAGGAGGGTCAGATTCCTGTCCCCTGGGTCTTAGTGCTCTGTGGATTCTCTCTATTTCTATGGGGGAGTCTACAGGCCTTTCTAGCAGATCATTAAAAATCCCCACCAAAGTCTGTTCGATCTGATGTTATTCGATACTTTCAGGGAGCCCCCTAATGCGTATATTATGAAGTCTTCCACGATTATCGAGGTCCTCTAAGTGTCTGTGCATGTTGATTATGTGTGAGAGGTTTAAATCTGTGGATCTCTGAACTTGCCTGATGGCATCAGCATGGCGGGTTGTTGTTTGTTCCACCGCTCCCATCCTCATGGAGACTGCATGCAGGTCGGCCTTGAGGTCAGATATGACGGCTGTCAGGGTAGCTTTTATATCTTCCGCCACTGCCTGCAAATCATTCAAACAGAGCGGGTTGGATGTTGTGGGGTATGCCTGCTGCTGCACGGTCACCTGGGTCTGAGTCCCGGCCGGAGACTCTAACTCCATCTCGGCGGATGCGCGGCCTTCCCCTCCCACCAGCTGGAACATTGTTGGGATGTTTCCCGGTGGTTGCGATGGCTGCTCTTTGGGGTTGCGAGAAGCCATGGTAGGGTGATCGTTTTTCCCCATGGTTGGGAATGTTTTAAGGGTGGAATGGATCCCTGTGTTATCTTTTGAAGCTCTGATGTGCAGGAGAGCACAAATCAGGCGGCCATCAGTGAGCAGGGCTCGACCAAGCCCCCCTGAGTGGTGTGTTTCAAGGGTTTGGATGGGTGGATGGGAGCCTGGGTGGCTGTCCCGGTCACTGCGGCCTAGTCACGGGTGAAGCCTTGGCCTAAATGTGCGGATGCCGCAGAGGGCCGAGCGGGGCCGTGTTGATTATTGGCCCAGCCTTTTGAGGGGGGGATGAGGGGTCCCCAGTGTCTTACCTCAGGGCCCGAAGAGGAGTATAAAGGCTGGATGGAGGCGCAGTTGAAGCCGCGGCCTAAATTTCGGGGCGCCGCGGCGATCGGTTACGGGCATTAAAATGTTTTAGCACAGTCTATGTGGGGGGATGCTGGATGGCCCTCTGGGTGTGTGATGGTGCTCACCAGGCCTGTACAGGGACGGATGCCAGGAGATAGTTTCTGAGGCTCCGGAGCTCTCTCAGGATGCGTCCGCCGTCCTCCGAGTCCAGGCCACGCCCCCCCTGTCTATGAGAATATTTAACTGTTCTTCCAGGAGCGCATTTGTGAGGTCAGGCACTGATGTGGATGAAAAGGAGAAGGCCTGGCTCACAGTCGCCACTCTAATTCATCCCAAAGGTGTTCTATCGGGTTGAGGTCAGGACTCAGGCCAGTCAAGTTCCTCCACTCCAAACTCGCTTATCCACACTATATTGCCAAAAGTATTGGGCCACCCTGCCAAATCATTTGGTGGAGGGGGATTATGGTGTGGGGTTGTTTTTTAGGGGTTAGGCTTGGCCCCTTAGTTCCAATGAAGGAAGCATACCGAGACATGTTGGATAATTTCATGCTCACAACTTTGTGGGAATGGTTTGGGGATGGCCCCTTCCTGTTCAGACATGACTGCGCACCAGTGCACAAAGCAAGGTCCATGAAAACATGTATGAGCGAGTTTGGGGTGGAGGAACTTGACTGGCCTGCACAGAATCCTGACCTCAACCTCATAGAACACCTTTGGGATGAATTAAAGTGGAGACTGTGAGCCAGGCCTTCTTATCCAACATCAGTGCCTGACCTCACAAATGCTCTTCTGGAAGAATGGTCAAACATTCCTATAGACATACTCCTAAACCTTGTGGGCATCCTTCCCAGAAGAGTTTAAGCTGTTATAACTGCAAAGAATGTTCCAACTCCCACGGACTACCTCTGGGATGCCATTTAAGTTCATGTGCGTGTAAAGGCAGGTGTCCCAATACTTTTGAAATGAATAAAAGAAAGAATGTGCACTGATCTAGTGCATTATCCAACCAGTGTTTATTAAAAAGTGATAAACAAACAATATCTACTCACAAACAGAACGCTCATAAACCACACCATGTGGGTGAATAATCCCAGATGGCCTAGAACCTCTAGCATAGGGGGGACCTCACCTTGATCCCTGTTGGCTGATGAATTTCAAAGAAAAGTCCTTCTTCAGAGCCCTTTCCTTCGAAACACGTCAGTAAGCAGGGACCAAGGTCAGGTCCTCCCATGGTAAAGGTTTTAGGCAGTCTGGGAGAATTTAGCCACATGGAGTGACTTGATGAGCATTTTTACCACCTCTGTTTGTGAGTAGATATTGTTTGTTTATCACTTTTTAATAAATATTGGTTGGATAATGCACTAGGACAGTGCATACTCTTTATTTTATTCATTTCTGCATTGCTTCAAGAACAACCCCAGTTCTAGAGGGCAGCAAGGAATTATCCACATTTGTTACGTTGGAGCAGTCGCTATTGGGTCTATTCACTCATGTGCAGGAGTATTGTTGTTGTCCCAATACTTTTGCCAATATAGTGTATATTCTTATGCAAACGTTTTAGGCAGGTGTGAACAAATGCTGTCAATTAGGAACACTTTCAGAAATAGGAGTATTAATAATTTATCTTTATCAATTAACAAAATGGAATGTAAATTAACAGAAGAGAAATGAAAATCAAATCAATATTTGGTGTGACCAGGACCGCTGTTGGAAATCATGGGGGTCCCGTACAGCCTACCTGACGGGGTCCCCTTCGACCCCGCCCTTTCTGGCAAAAGGCTACTGCCAAGAGGAGGGGCATTTTTAAAACATCCTGTGTGCATGAGGCCTTATAGCATAATAATAATCATTCGCACAGCACAGCAGGTGCTCTATGGCTCTGTCACAGTGTGTCACATGCTGTTGGGTGCTGACTGTGCTATGGCTGTACAGTGGTACAATCTGTAACACACAGTACACCCATAGAGTAACAACGTCAGCACATAACAGCATGTGACACACTATGACAGAGCCATGGAGCACCTGCTGTGCTGTGTGAATGATTATCCTATGCTGAGAATCCTAATGCCCCATACACACGATCCGAAAATCGTACGATTCTTCCTCAGATTTTCGTATCGTGTGTATGAGTTATAAATATCTATTTTGTCTGCTGCAATGTCGCAGTCCTGCTAAAAATCATTGATCGCCGCCATTACAGGCGGTCCCCTAGTTACAAATATCCGACTTACGAACGACTCCTACTTACAAACGGAGGAAGACAACAGGAAGTGACAGGAAATCTCCCCCTAGGAAGGAAAATTCACTCCTGTAAGTTATTATGTGAAAAAGGGGTCTCCACTGATGCTTTATCACCAAGGTTTGTTTCCACAACAACCCAAAATTTTCAAAATCCAATTATCATTGGGACAGGAAGTGAGGTGACATCTTCTGAACAGAAACATAGACAGCAAAACAAACATTACAGGGGTGTTAACCCTTCCCTATGCTATCCAAAAAGCTTAAAAATAGTTTTTTTGGCTGAAGCTACACTTAAAAACTGTACCTGTTCCGACTTACAAGCAAATTCAACTTAAAAACCACTTCCGGACCGCCGTACGTCGTTTGACGGCGGTACTTTGAAGTGGAATACCGTTGTTATGGTAGCAGATAGCTACCATAACCCCAGTATCATTTTTTTCAGGAGGCACAGTGAAGGACAACAGAAGGAGGCAAACATTCATCCTCAGCAAGCATTCAGCCTATAAACATTGATCCCCTGGCGGACATTAC
>BLSH010363131.1:941886-961590 GCA_018402905.1 Glandirana rugosa | reverse complement strand
AAGATGTTTAATGATTGACGGTTTGATTTAAAGTGATACACACATTTTGCAGAACAGTGATATGGGTACTCTGGGCTTATTTATACTTTTTGGACATAGTTTGAAGATGATTTTAGAACAGTTCTATGGCCTCTAATGTTAATTAATACTTTTCAGACCCATTTTGAAGATGATCTCCATTTTTGCATTTTTATGTTTTTATTTTTTTAAAAATATTTAAAGTTATTTCCCTGTCCCCATTTCTTTGTAGGGCAATTGTCCCACCCTTACCCACAGTTTCCTTCCTTTTGCAGACCTCTAGGACCTTCCTGGGCTTTTTTACAGCATTTTTAAGATTTTTCATTAAAATTACCAGAACACCGGACCCGAACCCGGACTTTTTTTGAAAAGTCCGGGTCCGGGTCCCGGACACCCCAAAGTTCGGTACGGACCCGAACTTTACAGTCCGGGTTCGCTCAACTCTAATCACGATACCTATGTATACAACATATTTGATTGATGCCGCTGGAAGCTGCTAATCACTGAATTAGACACCGCTACTACAGTGATTTCCGCTTGCTTTTGGGTCTTGCTCTGAGTGGCTGTGTGAACACAAGAGGTGTGATGAGTGTGACGTCACCACCCTGTCTCTCCATCTCATTCAATCAGAGAATGCTTTGCATTCAATCAGAAATTACAAAGTATTCTCTGAGTAGTGCCTGTGCTGAATGGCTGACCTCCTGTGCTCACAAAGCTGGAGAGCAGCTGCTTGGCATGGAACCCAGGTGAATAGGTCTGATGTTTGCTCTCCTTGAAAGTGAAAATACTTGATTAAGATGCACTAGGCGAATACAGAGAGAAACTGTAGGCACTAATAAATAATGTGCAATGCAATTAATATTCCCAATATGGACTAAATAAGGCAATAGGGCTACCTATTGGGGCCTAACTTAACTCTTCAGACCCTGACTAACCTCTAGTCAGTGAGTAAATCTGTTGCAAATTCTGTCGGCAGTGGGACCCTTTAAATTTAATGGTGAAGTGCTCAACTTGCTAAGAAGGTATTTGTATTACACAGAAGAGGGTATCTTCACAAAATGTTCCAACTATCCACGGTGAAAAGGTGCAGACATCCCCTTTAAGGTGTTAGCAAGGTTTAACAAATAAGGGGGTTGCCAAAGCCTGCTCACCAATCCAATGTCCAACGAAAGTGCACCTGGGTGCAACCTGTCCTCTGATGGACACCCTTACAGTTTGAATGGAGGGAGATAAGGGGTAGGGCACAATATCTTGCCTGGATCAGGGTGGATGAGCTGTAGATCAATTTGTAAGGGTCAGCAATGCAACTTCTTATGTTGCCTCATTGTGTCAATTTGCACACTGAATATATAATTAGCATTCATTCTGTCCAGTTAGCATGGAGGGGATCTAGGAGGCAATAAAGCTGAACCTGGAAAAATCAGTGATGTGAAGTGATGTTCCTCATTGTGTAGTATTGTAGCAGAGGAGAATACATTAAAAGAGCAGCTGAAGAGATTTCTTTAGCAGATAAAATAGTAAATACATATGAATAAAATTCTGCCTTGTAAAAGTGGCAATTGTCATAACACTTGACAGTAAGGCTAGTTTCACACTGCTGCGAACTGTACTGCGAATAGATTGCGTTTAAAGATTAAATTCGCAAGTCATCTCCAATAACATAGTGTTCTACCAGTTGTACCAGAGTTGTATGAGCAGACTAGAAAACTTGGTCGTACCAACAAGTGGTCATACGACCGTTGTACCGTGTGTACAGAGCAGTTGGTACAACAAGTTGTATTGTGCAAAACACGCATGCTCTGAAGTCAGGAACGGCCGGATGCTAATTACATGCACCTGAACGCTCTTTCTGTGGTCGTACGATCGTGTAGTGCAGTCAGTATGCAAGTTACATTATCCAACATATGATTTGAGACGATCGTACGTACGATCGTCGCCCCGTGTGTACGAGCCATTACATTTAGCATCTCTGAAAAACAGCAGCAGCATCCCAATTTGATTCATTTTAACTTGCAAGAAAATGTTTTTAGGTTGTTTTGACCATGAAACCTATTTTTTTAATCCAGCAGTATTGGGACTAAATGAGTGGAGCAAGTAGCAGTAACAACAGGTCTGAAAGCCACAGGAAAGTTTGCTAAAGCCCTCAACTTTATACAAGTAGACCAGTGGGACACTTGATAGTATACTTTGTGAACTTCTTTTTTTTTTTTTTGTATAACCATTGTTTTAAAATTAATAAAATGTCAAAACAATGCTTTAAAATCATTACCCCACATTTCCCGAACCCCCTCCAATCCCCATGTCCCCAACTTCACTTAAATAGACAGCAAATAAAAAAAAAAAAAAGCAGGGCAGGTTTTTTTCGCAATAAAAATGACAGTGTATTATCCCAGAGACAATAGCCACAAATATTGTTCAGTGGCTGGACGGTATTTCAGCAGCTTGTTAGGTCATAAAATAAGAAAGAGAGGTGAAAAAGGGGTTATCTTGAAAAAAAAAGCATTAGAGTGTGCATTATATAGGAGACAATAGAAACAAATATTGTACAGTGGCTAGACAGTGTAGCTCCAGTGTAGCGGGCATCGGCTTCTAGACATGTGCGGTTCGTTTCGCTCCGAATTAAAATTTGGACAGATTTTACTTCTTCGGAAATTCAGATGTATGTGAATTACAATAGTACCGAATTTTAACGAATCTGAAATAACAAAAATCATTTATGAATACTTTTAGAATTCGAATTTCGAAGTTTTCAAATTCGAAATCGAAAAGTTTTCAAATTCGAAAAGTTTTTGAATTTGAATAGTTTTCAAATTCAAATAGTTTTCCCATTTGCAAAGAGAATGAAATAGAATAGAACATATAGGACTAGAATAGAAAAAAAATAATAGAATAGAAAAAATATAACAGAAAATAAAAGAATAGAATATAATAGAGTAAAACAGAGCAAAATAGAATAGAAAATAAAAGAACAGAATAGACTAGAATATAATAGAAACAAATAGACTAGAACAGAATAGCATAGCAAGAATGTAACCATCTTCTGAAATTCGAATTTCAAATAGAATACATAAGAAAATAATAGAATTGAAAAGAAAAGAATAGAAAAAAGAATAGCATACAATAGACTATAATAGAATAGAAAATAATAGAATTAAGAAAACAATAGAATATAATAGAATAGAAATAATATAACTATTTCCCAAAATTCAAATATAATCAATTCGAATTTGACTAGAATAGAAAAGAATAGATTAGAATAGAATAGAAAATAACAGAATAGTACAGAAAAAAACAACAGAATAGAATAGAATAGAAAGAATATAACCATCTTCCAAATTTCAAATACAATATTTGTTGTTAGTGGTTTCTATTTTATTCATTTTTTTTATTCTATTGTATTCCTTTCTATTCCATTCTATTCTATTCTATTCTATTCTGTTCTTTTCTATCCTATTTTGTTCTGTTTTACTCTATATATATTACATTCTTTTATTTTCTGTTATATTGTTTTCTATTCTATTACATTTTTTTCTACATCTTTATTTTCTA
This sequence comes from Glandirana rugosa, assembly GCA_018402905.1. Classification (NCBI taxonomy): domain Eukaryota; kingdom Metazoa; phylum Chordata; class Amphibia; order Anura; family Ranidae; genus Glandirana; species Glandirana rugosa. Next base: position 958,023 of record BLSH010363131.1, on the reverse strand, counting down.
TTCTGTTTTATTCTCTTTGGAAACTGGAAAACTATTCAAATTCAAAACTTTTCGAATTCGAAAACTATTCGAAATTGATTCGAAAATTTTTCAAATCGATCTGAATTCAAATTTGAATCAATGCGTATACGAATAAACAAAGAAATTTCGAAAACAAATTTAACAAAATACATTTATGTAAATGACTAATTGAAACTAAATTATTTTTTTCATTCTGCACATGTCTATCAACTTTCAGCTGTAGCTGCAAAAAAAACTACTCTGCACTCCCAATAGTGAAAAAAGTTTGTCAGCCAGAGGTCTGGGGAGCAAAGCACCACATCCCATAGGCTAGAAAATACACATATAATACAAATTCTACTACTCAGGAGGAGCAGTAGAATGTATTTTGGGGTGTAATTTGTGGTATGCATATGCTGTGTGTGAGAAATAACCTGTGAATATGACAATTTTGTGAAAAAAAAAAAGAAAAAAATCTTCATTTTGCAAAGAATTGTGGGAAAAAATGACCACTTCAAAAAACTCACCATGCCACATACTAAATACTTTGGAATGTCTTATTTCCAAAAAGGGGTTATTTGGGTTGTATTTGTACTTTCCTGGCTTGGTAGTGTCTCAAGAAATGAGATAGGCCTTCAATATTAGGGATGGGCAAACGGTTTTGTCTGAGCATAAGTTCGGCCAAACTTTCGCTGTTCGGTCGTTCGACCATTTGTTCGGCCCACCGAACCAACCAAAATGCAATGATGTGGCACTGAATAATGCATTGCCAGCCCTGATTGGCTAAAGCAGTGAAAGACAATCAGGGCACAGAGCACTGTCAGAGTCATGATTGGACACTGTCATTATGACTATCCAATCATGGCTCATTCCTGCCCCACAATATAAAAGTATTCTTTCAATGACAGCCATTTTCAGTGTGATTTTGGTTGGAGAGAGATATTAGTTAGTGTGCTATTGTGCTTCAATTGTCAGTGTAGAATATTAGTTTAGTGTCAGTCTAGGTGTGAGTGTAGTGAGGAGGACCATCATTCAGCTTTGCATAGTGTGCAGCTAGAGTAGGGACAGCTCAGATAGTTTAAGTGTAGTGTAGTGAGACCGTGTCATTTAACCTCATATAGTTCTGTGCGTTACTGCCAGTTTAACGCCATATAGTTTGGTGTGCATTACTGCCAGTTTTACACCATATAGTTTTGTGCATTACTGCAAGTTTAACACCATTTACTTCTGTGTGCATTACTGTCAGTTTAACGCCATATCGTTTTGTGTGTGTTACTGCCAGTTTAATGCCATATAGTTCTGTGAGCGTTACTACCAGTTTAACGCCATAAAGTTTGGTGTGCGTTACTGCCAGTTTAACACCATATAGTTTTGTGCATTACTGCAAGTTTAAGGCCATTTACTTCTGTACGCCTTACTGCCAGTTTAACGCCATTTACTTCTGTGTGCGTTACTGCCAGTTTAACGCCATATAGTTCTGTGTGCGTTACTGGCATTTTAACGCCATTTACTTTTGTGTGCGTTACTGCCAGTTTAACGCCATTTACTTCTGTGTGCATTACTGTTAGTTTAACTCCATTTACTTCTGTGTGCGTTACTGCCAGTTTAACGCCATTTACTTCTTTGTGTGTTACTGCCAGTTTAACGCCATATAGTTTTGTGTGCGTTACTGCCAGTTTAACTCCATATCGTTTTGTTCATTACTGGAAGTTTAACACATATAGTTTTGTGTGCGTTACTGCCAGTTTAACGCCATATAGTTTTGTGCATCACTGTACGTTTGACGCATTATATTGCAGTATATTATAGTGTGTCTGTGGAATGTGTCTGTGTAGTGTGAGTAATCAAATTAAAGTGCACCAAACACCACTTTACACTGATTAAAGTGCATCTATGTATAGATTGCCACTTCTTCTTTACATTTGCTAATAAGCACCGCCCCCTCTCTGCCAATAATGTCTGGGAGGACAACAAGGAGAGGCAGACGTTCCCTTGGCACTGTAAGGGGTCCAGCAACAAACGTGTCCACAGGCAAAGGTGGACGTGGTGCTGTCACATACCTAGTGGTCAAGTCTGACTTGTGCAGGAGACAACCTCTCTTACCGCTCAGGTTCGAGAACCCCTGGTAGTGTGGACAGGGAGTTCTGGAGCACGGGGGGGCATGAGGGCTAGACTTGATCACTGGTGGTAGGTGAGGGTCCACTGGAACTCGTGCAGACAGAAGAATGGGGATGCAGCCCGGGTCGGTAACAGGCTGGCGATGCAGTACAGAGGGATCAGGCAAGCGGATGATCGGGTGCAAGTAGGGTCGGCAACGTGTGGGCAGCGGAGGTACAAAGGAGCAGGCAAAAGAGTAGTCATAGACAGGCCGGGGTCAGGGCAGGCAGAGAGCAAACAAAGTCCAAGGAAAGCTGGGGTCACAGGTACAGGAAGTCTCTAAAAGCAAACGCTGGGTCACAGGATACGGGAACGCTGTAGAACGGACAGCACTGGTTGCAGGGTGCTGTCTACTTAAATGGCTGTTTTGGCAGCAATGCCAGCACATACGCGCGTTGCACATGTGCACGGACACGCGCAGATGCTACGTGCACCCGCGCACAGGCATTCCAATGGCCACAGATGATTCCTTACATTGCCCACCCAGGGGGCAGCCTCTGGATGCCCAAACTGGCCCTCTTGGCCGGATGTCTTCTCCAGAATGACCTAATTAACTCTCCGGCATGCAGGTTGTTCTCTGGCTCCCAAGAGCTTTCTTCAGGCCCAAAGCCCTTCCACTTCAACAGGAACTGAATGATGCCCCCTCTTTTCCTGCAGTCAAGGATGGTTTCCACCTCCAGCTCCTCCTCTCCATCCACTAAGACCAGTTCTGGTGGGGCTGTACTGCGCCCAGGGAAGAGATCCTTGACCACTGGTTTAAACAGGTTCACGTGGAAAACTGGGTGAATGTGAAGCGAAGGAGGTAGGTCCAGCTCGAATGCCACCCTGTTGATTTTTCTTTTTACTGGAAAGGGCCCAATGTACTTTGGCCCTAGTTTTCTGGAGGGGCAGGATAGTCTCAGGTTTTTTGTTGACAACCAGACCCGTTGACCAGGAAACAGTTCTAATTCTCTTCATCTCCCTTTGTCAAAATGTATCTTGCTGAGTACCTGAGTCTGAGAGAGAGTCTCTTGTAACAGTTTATTGTTTCTTTCCAGGAACTGGGTGACTTCCAGTACGGCAGGTACTGTGCTTTCCGTTAACATGTTAGTTAGGAAGGTAAGATGGTAGCCGAGGTTCGCCCAGAATGGGGTTTGCTTGGTGGCAAAATGTACTGAGTTATTGTAGGCAAACTCGGCTACCGGCAACAGAGAAATCCAATCGTCCTGGGAGTTCGAGGATTAGCAACGGAGATACTGCTCAAGGGTCTGGTTAGTCCTCTCCGTTTGACCGTTTGACTGCGGATTATACGCTGAGGAGAAGGCCAAGTCAATTCCCAGAGAAGACCATAGGGATCTCCAGAAGCGGGATGTAAACTGCACCCCTCGGTCCGACACTAGGCTGGTGGGGATATTGTGGAGACGGACCACCTCTTTTATGAATGTCTCCGCTGTCTCAGCTGCCATGGGGGTGCCCTTCATGGGTATGAAATGGGCCATTTTTATGAGGCGATCCACCACCACAAGGATAGTACTGAAGCCTGCAGATGGAGGCAGCTCGACTGTAAAGTCCATTGAGATCTGGGACCAAGGTCATTCCAGAATGGGCAGTGGATTGAGTAGACCCCAGGCTTTGGACCTCTTAGTTTTGTTCTTGACACAGACAGGACAAGCACTCACATAGTCTCTGCAGTCCTCGTTCAGGCAATGCCACCAGAACACGCGGGATAGCAGCTCTGCCGTCTTGTGACCCCCAAAGTGCCCGGCCAATTTGAGGTCATGTCAGAGTTCAAGCGCGTTTAAGCGCAGTTCCTGTGGAATTAAGAGTCGGTTACCTGACCACCACAGCCCGTCTTTTAATGTGAGTCCAGAGTCCGGTGGCATGGTGAGGCCGGCTAAGGATCGCCTGATCCGGGTAAAGAGGTCTTCTTGGGTTAACAGGAAACTGTGGGCAGGCAGAATTGTGTCTGGAGGAGAAGGGTTTTCTGAGTCGTGAAGCATCCTGGACAAGGCGACCGGCTTCACATTCTTGGACCCGGACCTGTATGTTATGTGCAGCTGGAAGCGTGAGAAGAATAATGCCCATCTTGCCTGTCGAGGTTTGAGTCTCTTAGCAGTCCACAGGTATTCTAAATTTTTATGGTCGGTGAAGACCAGAACAGGATGGTCGATTTGATCTCCAGCAGTTCCCTGTCACCGACATCGTAGTTCCTCTCAGGTGGCGAGAGTTTCCTGGAAAAGAAGGTGATGGGGTGGAGCGAGGCCTTTGGACCTCGTCTCTGAGAGAGGACTGCTCCTAATGCTGTCTCTGAGGCGTCCGCTTCAAGAACATAAGGCAGGGCCGGAACAGCTCCCTGAGTCTTGAGAAGGCCTTTTGGGCCTCAGGAGTCCAGTGGAAGCGAGAGTCCTGTTTAGTAAGCTGGGTTATAGTTGCAATGACCGCCGAGAATCCCCTGATGAACTTCCTATAAAAGTTCTAGACAAAACGCTGGACTCCCTTCTTGTCAACTGGCGCTGGCCAATCTAGGATGGCTGAAACTTTCTGCGGGTCCATAGCTATCCCTGTGACAGAGATGTCGAATCCAAGGAAGGAGATGCTAGCACATCCAAAAGCGCATTTTTCCGCCTTGGCGTATAAGCCATGCTGCCAAAGGCAGTTGAGCACACATCTTACGTGCCTATGGTGCTCTTTCAAGGAAGGGGAGAAGATCAGGATATCATCCAGATAGATCACTACAAATTGGTCCAGGTAGTCTTGAAAGACATTGTTCACCAGATGCTGGAACGTAGTGGGGGCGTTATAGTCCAAAAGGCATAATGAGATACTCGTAGTGGCCAAACCGAGTCCGGAAGGCTGTCTTCCACTCATCCCCTTCACGTATCCGGATGAGGTTATACGCCCCAAGGAGATCCAGCTATGTGAACACAGTCGCTGTTCCAAGCCTCTGAAAAAGCTCTGGGACCCAGAGCAGGGAATACCGGTTCTTGATGGTGATCCTATGAAGATCCCGGTAATCAATACAGGGTCTGAGGGAGTGGTCCTTTTTTCAACAAAGAAGATCCCCACTCCTACTGGCGAGGTGGAGGGTCTGATGAACCCCTTCTCCAGGTTCTCATCGAGGTATGTCTTGAGGGCTATCAACTCTACCTTGGACAGGGGGAAAATTCGGCTGAATGGAACCTCAGCCCCAGGTAGGAGGTCAATCGGACAATCATAGGATCTGTACGGTGGGAGGACGTCAGCCCCCTTCTTTCTAGAAACGTCCAGGAAATCAAGATAGGGTACAGGAACAGCCAGACGGGTTTGCTGGTGATTATCAGTGTCCATACAGAGCACAGACAGGAAGACTTCTTGGGGTTGCAGCAAGCAATGGTGGAGACAGTAGGGAGAACTGAACCGTACTTCACCCGTTGCCCAGTCAATGTGGGGGTTGTGTGTTCAAAGCCATGGAAGGCCTAAGATGACTAGAAATAGAGGGGATGCGATGGCGTCCAACAGCGGAAATTCCATGTGACCCCCAACGTCTTAATAGGTACAGGGATGGTTTCCTGAGCGACGGTGCCAGATTTTATGGTTGAACCATTGGTCAGCCGGACGACCATAGGATGGTCTTTGGGTCATAGTGGAATCTGGTGGTGAGCTGTGAATGTGGCGTCAACAAAACAACTACATGCTCCTGAATCAAGGATAGCCTGCACTGGGATATTACTACTGTAGGGAGATAGAAAGGACAAGGTGAGCTTTGTCACTTGGCATGCACATTAGTCTCTGCTGGGTAGCAGTAGCACACTTACCGGCCTTTGGCAGGGCAGTTCCTCACTAGGTTCCCAGGCCCTCTACAGTATAGGCAGAGGTTGTGTGCCATACCGCTGATGTTCCTCGGGGGTTAGTGACGGGCGAAGAAGCCCGATTTGCATGGGCTCAGAGTGGTCTTGTGGAGTGGAGGAGGAAGAGGTAGCCGGACTAGGACCAGGATAACTGGGTACTCTGGTCCTCATCCAGGTAGGCATGTGGGCCCTGTGGACCTCCCAGCCCTGCGTTCCCGCAGGCGATGATCAATCTGGATGGCCAGATTGATCAGGGTGTCTAAGGTATGAGGCACCCCGAAGCGGACCAGCTCGTCTTTGAGCGGCTCTGAGAGACCCAGCCTGAATTGGTAGCAAAGGGCTGTCAGCACTCCAGCATCGGAATTCAGAGACATACTCCTCCATCATGTAGCGGCCTTGTTGCAGGGCGTGAAGAGCTGCTTCCACCGTGGACGCTAGATGGGGGTCCTCATATAGCTGAGTCATTGCTTGAAAGAACCGGTCCAGACTGGTGGTTTCCGGGGCCTTCTGTTACAGAAGGCGGTGAGCTCCAGCTTGTGGCTCCTCCAGGAGCAGTGAGATCGCAAGCCCCACTTTAGTTGCTTCCAGAGAAAAGGTCTGTGGCTGGAGGGCAAAATATAATTTGCAGGAATTGCGGAATGCCTGGAACTTTCTGTGGTCCCCCAAGAACCGCTCTGGCATAGACACCTTGGGCTCCGTGGGCAGAGTCACAGTGGTGCATGGAGTAGACTGGCCAGGACTGGCTGGAGCTGACATGGAGAGCTCCTGGACTCTCCCTTCCAGACGGGTGTATCCCTCTTGCAAATTCTTCACAGCTTGGGTGAGACCGGCAAGATGTACACACAAGTTATCCATTGGAGAAGTCCCCTGCGCAGACTCGGACATGGCTGTCCGTTACTGTCACGTACCAAGTGGTCGAGTCTGACTTGTGCAGGGGACAACCTCTCTTATGGCCCTGGTTCTAGAACCCCTGGTAGTGTAGACAGGGAGCTCTGGAGCACAAGGGGGGCACGAGGGCTGGACTTGGTCACTGGTGGTAGGTGAGGGTCCACTGGAACTCGTGCAGACAGAAGAATGGTGATGCAGGCTGGGTCGGTAACAGGCTGGTGGTGCGATACAGAAGGATCAGGCAAGCGGATTGTCGGGTGCAAGCAGGGTCGGCACCGTACGGGCAACGGAGGTACAAAGGAGCAGGCAAAAGAGTAGTCATAGACAGGCCGGGGTCAGGGCAGGCAGAGAGCAAACAAAGTCCAAGGAAAGCCGGGGTCACAGGTACCGGAAGTCTCTAAGAGCAAACACTGGGTCACAGGATACAGGAACACTGTAGAATGGGCAGCACTGGTTGCAGGGTGCTGTCTGCTTAAATGGCTGTTTTGGCGCCACACGGGTGCGCTAACGTGCACAGGTGCACACACACGCGCACAAGCATGTGCAAATGTGCACGGACACGCGCACGCTACATGCATCCGCGCACAGGCATTCCAATGGCCACAGATAATTCCTTACAGGTGGTATGTCCACAGGCAGGGCATCATTTCCTCTGTTTAGTGAGTTTGCCCATGCTATCCAGCCACAGCATGCATAGGAGGTGGCGGACTGGCTTACTAAACCTTCCTCATCCTCTGTCATGCAAGCAGAGACAAGTGTGCAGTCCCCTGCAGTTGCCAGAGTGGATAAACCTACCTCCTTGTCCACATCTATTCCTGCCATAGCCCCAACATCAGCCATGGAGGAGTTATTTGACCACAGCGTCAGCCACTTGCTCCTTGATGATGCCCAGCCATTACTGGATTCAGATGTTGGTTCTAAGGTTGAGGATGTCAGGAACATGAGCCTAGAGAGAGGGGAAAACACTGGTAGACAAATTGGCATCCATGTTCCCAAAGCCGCAGCGTATTGCCAAGTTGTCTCCAGTGGTAATAATGAAGATGGAGGAGATGGAGATGATGATGATGATGAGGTCACTGATGCAACTTGGGTGCTAGATAGAGCAGAGGAGGAAACTGAAGGTGAGGCGGCACAACCCCAAGGAGGCCAACATCAAGAAAGAGTAGAGAGCAGCCACCCTATTCCATCACATTCTGCAGCTGTTATTTCCTGGCCCACTTCCCAAAGCTCAGCTGTCTGGGCCTTTTTCAGCACATCTGCAGCAGATCACACTGTTGCTTTCTGCAAACTGTTTCTGAGGCACATCAAACGTGCCAAAAACACCAGCCATTTGGGTACCACATGCTTAACAAGGCATTTAATGTCCAACCACTCAGCCTGTTGGCAAGAGCACCTAAAAGCCACACAAAAGGGGCACAAATCTCCTCCTCCTTACCCACTTCACCGCCAGCTGTGGACTGTAGCCAGCAAATTTCTCTGCCCCATCTGCTGCAACGAAAAAAAAAATACAGTCTCTGCCACCCATATGCCCAGCGTCTAAATGCAAGCTTGTCAAAGCTGTTGGCTCTCCAACTTCTGCCTTTCAGCCTGGTGGATTCTGCCCCCTTCTGTGAATTTGCGCAATGTGCTGTACCCCAATGGCAGGTTCCCAGTTGCTACTACTTTTCACGTAAGGCCTTTCCATCTCTCTATCATCACATGGAAGGGAATGTTCTGGCATCATTGGGCAAGGCAGTCAGCCGTAAAATCCACCTTACTGCTGACACATGGTCCAGCAAGCATGGGCAGGGATGATATATTTCATTCACAGCACACTGGGTAATGCTGCTTGCAACTTGGAGGGATGCAGGACAGGGCTCGGTGCTGGAGCTTGTTGTGCCCCCATGTCTCCATACAGCTGGTGGTGACGATGCCAGACCTGTGAGCTCTACCCCTTCCTCCTCCTCCACCACCTCCATGCCCTCCTCTGCAGAATTGTCCTTTGAACATCGGGTACCCCCTAAGCATTCAAAGGGCTATTCCATGAGTCAGGCTAAAAGACACCACACCAAAGCAAAGATTCTTGCAGCTCTGCAGGGACAGGCCCAGAGGTGGTTCACACCACGCCAGCTGGAGTCAGGAATGGTGGTATGCGATAATGGCTCAAACCTCCTGTCCGCCCTTAGACAGGGAAAGTTGACACATGTGCATGTCCTCAATTTGGTGGTGCAGCGTTTCCTAAATACGTACCTAGGGTTGGAAGATGTGCTAAAGCTGGCCAGAAGAGTCTGTAGCCATTTCAGGCGGTCATACACAGCCAGTGATCGGTTGGCTGAAATTCAGCAGGAATTCCACCTGCCTGTAAACTGCCTGATTTGTGACATGCCCACCAGGTGGAACTTGACTTTGGCAATGCTGCAGTGGCTATACATGCAGCCATCAATGAATACCTGTGCGAGTATGGCATTACGACAGGCTCAGGCCACTTTGGCTTTTTTTCCCCACGCCAATGGCTGTTCATAAAGGATGCATGAATTGTACTGTCACCATTTAAGGAGGCCATAAGGATGGTGAGCCGTGACAGTGTATGCATCAGTGACACAATCCCTTTTGTGTTCCTGCTGGAGCAGACTCTGCGGGGCATTATTGAATAGAGCCCTGGGGTGTGTCCCTGTTAAACATACCACCACATCCCAATGAATAATAGCAAACAAGAGGTGGCCCCAAAGAGGGGGATTTTTAGGGGTGGATGCTAAGACAGTAGAAAAGTGTAGAAAAAAGTATATGGCGTATGTAAAAGTAGCAAAGTTTATTAGAACATAGTAAAATCACACATAATTGCATATAAGCAATACATAAAATAAATCGCAATACACACGCGAATATCATCTGGCGGACCCACCAAGTGAGGCCCAACCAGTGATTTACAGCAATGTTCCCAACATGTTTAGATGAGACAAAGGTATTATATTTTCTTCAGGGGAGAGTGTTTTGCCAAACAATTCAATTCTAAGAGATAAAATGCACACATATAAATATTATGCATAATAAACAGTGTGGAGTACAAATATATGAAAATACAATGCTACATGTGTCATAATAAAATTGGATAAGTATACAGGTGCATGCCAGCTGGAACAATAAACAAAAATAAGTATAAGTATGTAACCAGTGAAAAAACTCACCCAAATGGAAGGCATTCCACATAGAAGGAATTCTACTGAAAATGCTCCCGGGATGATAGGGGAGTATTGATTGATTCAATGAGTTGTAGGTCAACTGTTTAAGCCACAGATTGCAGCTAAACGTAAATCTCCACAAGGACCGGAAAAGAATTGGGGGATACAGGGAAGCACCTGAAAGCACAATGGGAGGATCCAAAGGGTGAGCATAGTAATGTAACGTATTACATGTGTAAAAGGCAAATAAGTAAATGCTATCTTGTGTCCAGATTCCTTACCCTCGGGTAGAAGGGGAGATGGAAATAAAGGCAGCCAAGTATGGAAATTGGGGTGTCTGTTACCAAACGTCTGCTCGGAAATGCATGCCGCTGGGAAACATCCTAGGACACAAGACTCCTCCAATAGCTGAAAAGTACGAATACATGGCCATAATTACCATAAGCGTATAATGTTCAACAGCTCCAGAAAGGAAAGGTATATGGAACGCCATAGCAGAGCCTGTAACCCTCAAGTACTAACCTGTGTGTAGTAGTATATAATGGCTGCCAAGAGGGACAATAGAATCCTTGTGTGTAGATAGCCTGTATAGGAACGAAGACTGAATACTAACCTGGGGGGTATAAATAACCCCTCCCTGCAGGTGTGGGCGGTTCCGCCGGTATCTCAAAAGATCCAGCTAACGGCATCACACAAGATGGGTCGGATTACTTTTAAGTGCGCCCAGGAGCAACTCCAGTCCCCCCCTGTCTGCGGGGCATTATGGACAGGGCACTGGAGGCAGAGCAGCAGGAGGAAGAGGAGAACTTCCTTTCCTCTCAAGGCCCACTTTATCCAGACACCATCATTCCTATGTCACAGAACACACAGGAGGAGAGAGGGGAGGAGGATGGCACTTTCGCAGGCATCAAAGAAGACATGCGTCAATCTGTAAGCGATGGCTTTCCAACCCCAGGACCCTTGGGAGTAGTACGTGGCTGGGAGGAGGAAGTTCCAGATGCTGTAATCCTGAGTCACCCCGAGGAGTCTGCTTCTCAAGCCTCTGCAAATTTGAGGCGCATGGGCAACCTCATGCTTCAAAGCCTGCGAAAGGCCTAGCTTTGAGGGTGTTCAATCATTTCATCTGGAAGAATGTTTTCAGTATAGGTTTCATGGGCAGAATTAACACCCAAAGACCAATTTTTCTGCACCTGTTGGTGCATATCATTGCAATTTTTTACAGCAAGCCCAATTCTTGCTTTCATCAAGAGTACCGCTATAGGGTTACGGTGGGAAGGCGCCACCGACACCCAAAGACCAATTTTTCTGCACCTGTTTGACAGGTGCATATCATTGCAATTTTTTTACAGAAAGGCCAATTCTTGCCTTCATGAAGAGCACCTCTACAGGGTTATGGTGTGAAGACATCGCCAACACCCAAAGCCCAATTTTTCCGCACCCGTTACTTCTATCCAAAGTCAAAATGACACCAGAATTTATCCAAAAAATCTCTTATCTTGTTCCCAGTGCACTACATTGTGGCCTAATCATATACACTGGCTCCCCAGCTGTTGCTGAGCAAAATAAAGGCAGCTTGCAGGGAAAATGTCATTTTTTTTGGGCTTTATAAATGCAATTATAGCTGCAGCAGATTCTAGACATGGTACAGATCTGCCACTTTACACTTAGACTAAGGGGGGACCCCCCAGACACTATATTGAAAGGAATTTTTATGCTTTCACTTTAAAAAATCAAAAAAGGCAGGACCCGGACCCCTATAACCATTGTATGCCCAATTACTTGCATATAAGCCTTCAAAATGGGCACTTTTGATTCTTGACATTTGGGTCCTATTGACTTTAATGGGGTTCATTATTCGGGTCCTAACTTTTGCAGTGTTTGAAAGTTCTGGTGCGAACCGAACAGGGGTCCGTTCGGCCTATCCCTATTCAATATATCAGGTGTGATCAATTTTCAGTGATTGGCACCATAGACTCTATAACTTTTTTGTTGTAAACTCTATAACTTTCACAAAGACCAAATAATATATACTGATTTGGGTTGTTTTTTTTACCAAAGATATGTAGCAGTTAAATTTTGGCCAAAATGTATGAAGAAAAATTACTAATTTACAATATTTTATAACAAACAAAGAAAAAAATGCATTTTTTTTTACAATATTTTTGGTCTTTTTTCATTTATAGCGCAAAAAATAAAAAATGCAGTGGTGATTAAATACAACCAAAAGAAAGCTCTATTTGTGTGAAAAAAGGACAAAAATTTCATATGGGTACAGTGTTGCATGACTGAGTAATTGTCATTCAAAATGTGAGAGCACTGAATGCTGAAAAAGCGGGCAAGTGGTTAAAGTACTGTACATGATATTCACTGTAAACAAAAAAATACACATTTAAAGACAGTATTACATGGGGCCATACAGCCCTATTATCTATATTTCATACATGATTAGTTTGTATACATCAAAGTTACAATGAATCGTCTGAAAAACTGTTCTTACCCCGGAGGTGCCACAGGTAAGTATGCATTAGTGTAGGAGCCACAAAAAAAAAAATCAAAATGATATCAGTGAGTCATAGGAGGACCATATCCCCACAGTGAAAATCTAAGAAAAATGTCAGATACAGTGTTAAAAAAACCATTGTGGATCTAGAATCCTACCAATAATGGGTCCAAGTCAAGGGCATAAATTCATCAACATTCTTTTTTACCTGTCTTGTCACAATGAGGAACCAAAAAGACAATATCTTTCAAAAAGGATTTATGCAGCTTTACTTCAGCTGAATTAATTTATCCCACTAGGGGGAGCCCCAGAGGCCTCATATGAACAACACTTCATTGACTCTAGCAAATGATCTAGCAAATAAATAAAGATATAACTATATAAAAATAAAGAAAGTATTTTCCTTCCCCTACATATAGTACTTCATGGTATATTTCAAAACCACCAAACCAGCTAATGAACAGAGGCTCTTACCTCTAAGTGCTAGATAGGGAAGGTGAATATAGCAAAAAAAATGGGATTCCTCAAGGGGTTCAACTTGTTGTAAGACTATTAGACAGCTCACTGAAAACAAGCCACTACATTAAAAGGCCGGCACAGGCAAGTATCATAAAGCAGATTAAAAAAGATACAAACAATGCCCAAGTGTCAGAGAACGGTTCTTAGAAGGACAGGCACACCTGCAAATGCCCAGAAAAATCAAAGAGCGGCACATAAAAATTAATGCGATTGCGCGCATGGGCATGAACGCACGCAAGAATCCGTGTGCCAGCAATGCGTGACAGATTCTGGTGCCCAGTGGGCTATTTAAAGCCAGCAGTATGAGCCATTAGTTGTTGGATGATCTTCAGCTCCCCCCATGTGCTCCTGTGTTCCTCTTCTTGTTATTATTAGATTTCCTGTTACCGACTCAGCTTGCCTTTGACCTGTCTTGTCTCCATTCCCAGCTTTGACCCTTGGCTTGTTCCAGTGACCCTACTTCTGCCTGCTGATCCGTGCTTGACCCCTGCTTTGCTCTTCTGACTCCGCTACTGCCTCATTAACAATGAATGACATCGGCTGACTCCTGACCCTGCTTGCTGCCTATTACTGGCTGTCCTTCCGTGCATGACTTCTGGCCTGACTCCTGACTCTGCTCCTGGCTATCCCTGCTGCCAAGTCCCACCCGGTACTCCTTAAGGAGACTCCTGCACAGCAGTGTATCCTGCTCGTCATCCGCCATCCAGCGGACAACTCTTCATCACCTCAGCCTGTCGCAACTAGCAACCCTTGCTTTTCTGAGCAAAGCACTCCCTGTTACCATCTTCAGGGGCGCTCTGCACTTAGTTGCAAGGGAAGCCCTCTCAGCACTTTAGCCTCCGAACAGGTACGTTACACCAAGATTAGTAACTTCAATTAAATCAACACTGTGTGCTGCAGGGAATCAGAGTGCTAGCAAAATATCATTACCTCAGTCAGCATGACAGTCAAATTTAGCTCCTTTCACAGCATGGCAGGCGGCCGCAGTGCAGAGACCGCCGCCATGCAGGGAGATTTATAGTCCTCCCATCTTGTGGCAGATGTCCCCGCCAGCAAGATGCTGATGTCATATTAGTGCTCATTGCGCATGTTTGAATGTTGTGACGTCATGCGCACACGCTGTGTTTCGTCGGCCATTTTGGAAAATCCTCTGGGGCCCGCATCACAAAGCCCAGTATACTAGGTTAATAGCCGGCCAACAACTGAAAACCAGTATTTACGAAAATGCTTTGAAGTTGAGGACCTCATTCAATCCAGGATATTTTGTTGCTGATAGGTTAAAGATTCACTGTGTTTCGTGCTGTAATAATAGTTTGTGCACATCACCTCCCTCTCATGTTTGGGAATGTACTCCAAAGCAAAAAATTTCATTTTGGTTGCATTGAAATTGTATGGGCCCATATGGCAACTTATGGGGGTTTCCATCTTGTTTTTTGGAAACTAAAGAGACGTGATCATGAATGTGGTGAAAAAAGGTTCTTTTTGTCTTGCATCAGGGTATTTAAGGATTTCATATCCTCCACGTTGAACTCCTTAGAAATATCATTCTCTAGGGAGCGAGATTTGGAGGATTAATAGGTTTTGTCATAGACGACATGAATTTGTGGGCAAAAAGATGCACATCTTTAATTAGTTCAAAACGGTCTACTTTTTGTGTTGGACAGAATGCTAATCATAAACTAAGAGTCTGGATTTGCACATTAGTTAGGGGGTAGGATGGGTGAGGATAAATTGATCACTTCTAATTTGTCAGATTTGGAGGCGTTTTGAGATCCAGTGTCTCTGCATTGGTGGTCTTTTTGGTATCCAGTGTGATCAAAGGTAAAAAAAATAGGGGCAGTGCGTAGTAATTATGTTAGGTTGGCTTACCTTGGGTGTAGTGGATACTTGAGTAAAAATAGAAGAGGTGATACCCAAATCAAACTTGAGGGAAAAAAACAGTGTGGGGGTCCCCCCAATCCATATCAGGCTGTTCAGGTATGGATTTGAAGGGGAACCCCATGCCCAAGTTAAAGAAAAACTGTGTTTAGCCCCCCAAAATCCATAACGGACCCTTAGGCCTGGTATGGATTTTGAGGGAAACCCCACAAAAAATCCATACTAGACCCTTATCCAAGTATGCAGCATGGCAGGGCAGGAAAGGAGGGGGGGCGAGCGAGCGTCCCCCCCTTTCTGAACTATACCAGGCCACATGCTCTAAACATGGGGGGGTGCTTTGGGGCAGGGGGGCTCACAAAGCACCTTATCTCCATGTTCATGGGGACAAGAGCCTCTTCCCCACACCCCTGGCTCAGGGTTGTGAAGGGTCTGCAAGGGGCCCCCAGATCCTGCCCTCCCTTTGTGAATGAGTAGGGTTACATTTTACCCCTACTCATTCACCAAAAAAGGAGTAGTGTAAATAAAGACAGGAGCCGGTTTTTGACAAGTGCTTTATTAAAAAAATAAAATTAAAAAAGTTAATCACGATGTGAAAAGAGGTCCTGACGCTGGCCCCCACTGAATGACAGCTCCGTCACCTCTCGCTGCTAAATATACTAAGGCACCCAATGATGTCATTCGGCAGGTGCCAGAGTTGGGTGTGGACTGGCCAGCGTTCATCGTGATTGATGTTGGATCTACACTGGGGGACATTCTAAGTTGTTTTAATAAAGGGCAGATCAAAACTGGCTACTGTCTTTATTTACACTACCATTTTGTTTGGTGAATGAGTAGGGGTACTATGGCTGGTATAGTTCAGGAAGGGGAGGTCGCTGGCTCACCCCCCCCCCCCCCTTACCTGGCCTGCCAGGCTGCATGCTCAAACAAAGGTCTGGTATGAATTCTAGGGTGGCGCCACGCTGCTTTTTAAAAAAAATTGGCCTGGGGTTCCCCTTAAAATCCATACCAGACCTGAGGGGCCTAGTATGGATTGGGGGGAACCCCCACACAGTTTTTTAAAACCATTTTTAAAGCTGCAATACTTTTTTATATTCAGCTATCAGCGGGGAATCTGCATATTAAGTATGGTCTGGAAACAAACTCGTACGTCGGACCGTCCGGTCCATTCCCCCCCCCCCCCCACTCGGTCGCTGGAGGGGAAGGACTTGATATGGTCGGTATCATGGGGATG
>BLSH010363131.1:902182-918414 GCA_018402905.1 Glandirana rugosa | reverse complement strand
CTCAAATTCCCCCAACAATCTGATCGTTGAGCACGATCGTAGCGATTGTTGTTTAATGCAGAGCTTGATCTGCAACTCAAAGCAGCGGTATGTAAAATCTCTAATTTCTTCTATCTGTCCTCAGAGCAACAGCACAGACAGCAGTAGTAAAGTAATCTATCTCAGGATGCAGGATCAGGTCTTAAAATGTCTCAAATCTGTCCCTCAAGCTTTCAGCTTCCTTTCCCTACACTAACCCAAGGAGCATGTGACTGCAGCACTGTGACTCCAGCTTATAAAGAGGCTGGGTCACATGATGCACTGGCCAATCACAGCCATGCCATTAGTAGGCATGGCTGTGATGGCTTCTAAGGGCAAACCAGTGAAACGCTTGTTGATTGGCTGCCCTGCAGCTTCTCAACACGTGGAGTAAAATAGCAGAACCCCGGACCGAACCCGAACGATTTTTGAAATGTCCGGGTCCGGGTCCGTGCCACGGACACCCAAAAGTTCGGTACGGACCCGAACGTTACAGTCCGGGTTCGCTCAACACTATTTAAGACAATCTGCTTAAAGCAACGTGTAACCACTACCCTTTAAACCCTAAAAGAGATCCCAAATTAATTAGAAGGTACATTCTTTTCTAAGGTAAATCAAATAGCTAAACATAGTACTACTAACATTGCTTTTAAAACATGCATGGACAAAGGAAATATAATGACATTAATATGAAAGGAAAAATCTTAATTTATCTTATTCCTCATCAATAATGCCATCCAGTTTCACTGTTTCCTGTGTATGAATCCAGTAAATTTAGCATTAATACAACATATTTTGGGATCAACTCTTTTGGATTAAATGTTACTTCCAAGGATAACCATTGTATCTGCCAAAAATGATGCTTATATTAGAAATATTGGCTGCCCAAAGGGGTTTCCTTAGCTAAAATGTCTCTGTCCTTTTGTTTTACCAATTCCTGTTTACTCAGTTTCCAAAGAGTATACATTTTGATAAAGTTTCTGTGTTACTTTAACTGTATCCTTACCTTACCTGGTCAGAATGAAAGTTACAGTACATGTAGGTTCTCAAACAGTTTGAACATCAATACTAGTGGTTATGTATCGTTCCACCTTAGTGGTTTGAAGCACTTTCTAGAAACGTTTCAACATGAGGATTACTATTGTATCCAATGGTGCTTGTTCATGCATGAGTGTCATCTTGCTTGAAGCTTGTTGCTCTAAGCTAAAAAAGTACATGAGCTTTTTTTGAGAGTGAGTCACATGTTCATACTTCTTATAAACATCAGTGGGAGTGCCATGCATTTTCCTAGTAGCTAGCTTTTCATTGGGTAAAACAAAAAGAACTTAAAGTGTTACTAAACCCACAACAGTAAAAGCAGTCTGTATATTCCGTAAAGCATGCTTATTAACAAGGCTGTTTGATCTTGTCTTCTCTGATCCTCACCTTTTTCCAGTGTCCCCAACTCATCTCCAGATCCTACAGAGGGTAGGGGAAAAGCTGCACATGCTCAGTTAGGTGTGTATTGCTAGAGAGATGTTTTTTTCTTGGGAGAGTGCATGTGATCAGCACAGGGCCAATCAGCACTGTTCAGACAGAGGGTAAGGGGTTCTGCAACCTCACAGGACAGTGAGAGCAGTATGAAAACTCCTACTACAAGCTTTAACCAGACACTGATAGGAGTCACAAGACTGTTCTAACTGCTGATGAGAAAAGGTATTTAGCAGTTTATATTTACTGAAACTATTGCATTTCTATGTTCTGTGTACTGTGGGAGACCAGATATAGTGAATGCAGGGTCTTGGGTTGAGTAACACTTTAAGCCTGAAACCACCTGCTTGTGCGAACACAGAGAAAAAAAATGCTAAAAAAAAGCTTAATGTCTATATGATAAATTGACCTTGTTACAGCTTCTACAAGCAGACCTCATAAAATGTTCAGAGAAAACTACTTCGGCCAAGGTAACTCTTTTGATCAGTCATTACTCTGAATTTGCTTCAGTGTGAAATGTTCTGGATTAACAAACTGGGAATGCTAACAATGTTTCCTGTAGGGATCATTTTCATATATGTTTTAACTCTTATTATTGCATGTCTGCATTGAAACCTGTTATTATTACATGATTAGGGTTTGAAAACTGCATGTTTTGTTATGCAACCTTTCCCAACCTTTTTAACAGAGGAACCCTTGAAATAATGTTCTGGTCTTGGAAACCCATGATTATAATTACCATATCTACACCTAACTATACATTATAATGAACAATATTTAGAGTTATAAGAATAATTAAAAAAAAAAAAAGAAATGTGGTGTACTCAGCAGATTTAACAATTTGGGCTGATCTACAGTATATGACAATATCGCTTTTAGTAATAATAAAATTAAACTAAAAAAATGAATAATGGCAAGAAAAGAAATCCAGACAGTGAAAATTGTTGCGTTCCCACACATTGATTGCCAGTGAAGAAAAGCCCACTGTACAGTGTGAACCAGGTTTTTTTGTTTATGTGGCTGGAGCTGTGTTCAGGTGCCTATGTTACGCTACAGGGATGCAACAGTTGTAAGGACACTGCCACAATTCCTAATTTGACAGATGTGTGGCTGCAGCCCTGCACACAGATAGTGTGCATTTGGGGCCGCTCACCCCCACCTGCACACCTGTTAAGTTAGGATCTGTGGTTGTGCTTGTACAGCCGCTGCATCCTCATAGAGTACAGGTATCTCCAGCTACGTCAACATACCACTCAGTCAAGCGGCCATGGTACCTGTGTGAATGGCCCTTTAAGGCCCTCCCACACAGGCTTTGTCCACACCATTCAGCAGGGGATCTGTGAGCAAATCCCCCACTGAATCACAGTTGAATGGTAATGGACAGATATCAGATTTTTTTCATCCATACTTGTTTAGTGTAGCCAGGAGCTGGGTATGCACACTAATTGCCACAAAGACATTTCTGCCTTCAGGTTTAATGCAGCTGTTTCCCCTAGTGCCAGTTTGCTGATCTGTGATTCTAACAGTGATGAGAGAGAGTTGCACTTTGGGGGTTGTAGTTTGCTTGTGAGGATTCACCCTCTGGATGTACTGCAGTAGACCTATATCTTCCAACAGGCTGTGCAGCAAAGGAGGGTTTCTGGGAGAAGAGGTGTCTCGTGGGAGAGACTATTTAAACAGAGGCTGAGGTCTAACGCACCTTCTTTGGACAGCGCGGATTGGCAAGCAGGAACCTTGTGTTAAAGGTGGCTGAATCGTGGGCTACTTCCACAGACTGAGTAATTCAGATACCCTGCAGGACTTCAGAGAGGAGCCTGAAAGACCTGCACTGCACCAAGCAGGGGCCTGTTCCTGATCCCTACATCTCACTTGGACGATCTATCCGGGAGAACCACAGTGAGAGGCGGTGGAGGCTGATCCTAGGAGCCAGGGACTGGAGTGACGAACATCATCATCATCTGCACCCTTGTCATTATCATCATCCTCAGCGGCGGATACATCATCTGCATCCTTTGATTCTGTGTGGTGAGTGGGCGGAAGCTCATCTTTACAGACTCTGTGCACATATAGCCTGATTCTACATCTTTACTAGTAGTCAAGGCCTCGTTTTTTAACTTTGGCAATAGGAGTACAAGCATTCATACACTATATTGTATTGTTGCTATTTGTAGTCCTACAGCTTAACGTTAGTGATCATTGTGAAGCTTTTCTTGTTCTGTTGCAGAAAAAGTGCTTTATACCATTACAGTACACTTCCTGGGAATTTACTTTGTTACATCAGCCTTTGTGTGGTATATACCAGTTAATCTACAAAAGCTAGCTGAAGATCATCTGAACTGTCAAGGAAGGAACATTGAACTACAACTACTCTTCATTCTCTTTCCCCCACTTAGTGAGCGTATACTACTTTTGCCAGAGTGTGTAATAAAGCTGCATTCAACAATGAACTCTCTTCCTTAGAGCAGGCTGAATATAGCTGCATTTGCAATTCTACTGTTGTATACATTTATCTACTTTTGCCAGTTTTATACTTGTTTATCTACTGTTTGCTGGTGTCAGGTGAGTGAGCAGTAGAGAGTGGTCTGACACTTCAGGAGTCATTCCCCTGTTCTCCTGTGCCCCACTCTCATGCACAGTTTACTGACCTGTTTATATACCTACTGGTTGAATCTATAGAGTCATAATTAATATACCCTGCCATTACTTAGTGTTTAACCTCAATTCAGTTGTGAGACGTATTTAATGTACATTGTTGAGTTACCTCATGGTAAACCCCAGCAAGTCTGATGAACCACCCAGAGAGAAAGGGAAGATGCACTCTGCTACTGCTGTCTGATGGGTGCAGGAAGAAGGGAGTCGTCTGGAATTGGCCAGTGTGTTGAAACTGCCTGGAGCTGGATGGTCTGAGAGAGATGTTTGGCTGTTGATGAGAGGAGCCTTCCCAGGGCAAGGACCCTATGTTGTGGATATGAAGCCTGAATATGGGGAAGACTACATCTATGCCCTAATTGAGTGGTGAGAGAGCGTTCCAGCTGGACTTCGGGAAGAGATTGTGAGTTTAGCTGAAGAATTAGAAGCTCACGTGATACCTCTACGGACAGAAGGAGACTTAGACCAAGAGAAGTCTCAGGGTGGCTCGGTGAGTCCTGATGTGAGAGAAGAAGATGCTGATACCAACAACAAAGGGATGTCTCCAGCTTCGTTCTATATAGATATGAGCCGGTTAGTAGAGAGTTTGATCAAGAGCAACAATATTACAACCAATCAGGGCTACAGGAAACTACAGTTCTTCTCAGGCCGCACCCCCACACCAAAAGGTGAGGAAGAATTTGAGAATTGAATGGATTGGGCCATTCAAGCCGCGGAAGATTGTAATGTGCCTGAGGCAGCGAAAAGACAGAGAATAAGTGAGAGCTTGAGAAGTCCTGCTGCAGATGTTATCCGGAGTTTGAAGAGACTGATTGTGTGGCCATGGATTACATTGAAGCCTCGTGTGCAATGTATGACTGGGTAGAGAAGATCCCTGATTTGATGTACAAATTTGAGCACACGCGCCAGCACAGAGGAGAGAAGTTGTCTGCCTATGTTGTTAGAGTGGATTGTGTCTTACATCAAATTATCTTGAAAAAGGGAATTGATCTGAAAGAAGCTGACAAAGTCATACTGGAGCAAATTTTACAGGGAGCAAGGCCCAATCATCCAATCGTGCTCCAGTTGCTGTTGATTTGGACACAGACAGCGCCAACTTACCCTGAACTGATGAAATTGGTTAGAGAGGAAGAAGCTCTGGACCACGAGAAGGGATGTACTAAAACCTCTGTGTCTCAGGCACAAGATCAAATACAACAGACGTTGTTGCGGGTGATGGAAGCTCAAGTCACCACCCAGTTGGATAAAGCTGACCCTTGAAAGTGCTTTAATGTGGGGAGTCTGGGCATTTCAGAAGACAGTGTCCAAAGATGGATGATGAATTAAATTTCATGGCTAAGTTACTGAAAGCAATACAGCAGCTGTTATCTACTCAGAAGGCAGGTGTCAGGGATATCACGTGCATGCATCCAGCAGAGGTGATCAGATCAATTGGCTGCACTTAAAGGAATCAGGACCAGATGATTGAGTGAAAATATATATATATATATATATATATATATATATATATAGTTATTAGGAAAATGGCACACTTCCAAAACCAAACACCTGTAAACATAAACAAGCAAGTGAAGATAAATGTGGCACAGCAACCCAAAATGAACACCTAACTAACTATCTAACTAATTACAAGTGTAGAAAACACATACAAGAAAAACAGGGGGACACAAGATAAGGGAAAAAGGGAGCCAGGTAACTGGGAGCAGAAGGTGAGTAAAGGATGCAGGAAGCAGGTTCCAGGGGTCAGGTCTCCAGGCCAGGATTCAGGATCAAAGATCAAGGATCAGGAACAGGTCGGATTCAGGCAGGGACAAGGC
Organism: Glandirana rugosa; assembly: GCA_018402905.1. Lineage (NCBI taxonomy): Eukaryota > Metazoa > Chordata > Amphibia > Anura > Ranidae > Glandirana > Glandirana rugosa. The sequence continues at coordinate 912,460 of BLSH010363131.1, read as the reverse complement.
TTGAAGGGAGAATACTGAAGCACTGGGACTGGGTGCAAGACGGGCTTATATAATCCCAGCAGTCCCATCAGGTGCAGCCTAACGACCTGTATGATCCATCTGCTGGGAGACACCTGCTGGTGACCACCAGAACTACACCCTTTGGTCTTCCACACAACAGTGCCACCAGCAGGTGACCCAAGCAAGGACACAGGTCCTGACAGCCGCCCCCCCCCTTAAAGAGCGGCCTCCGAATGCTCTAATCTGCCATTAACCTGACAGTCCATGTGAGTGCGGGAAAAGTCAAAAAAAGTCTCCTCTCCATGTCTGCAGGCTTCCTTGCATTCTTCAGGCCAGAGTCTTATAACCTGCTGGGAGACACACCACCTGAGTCAGGTAATGAATCATGCTCCCCACCTCCAGGGTCTGGAACTTTGGATCTTGTACCAAAAACTAGTTGGGCAGCGGGCATGCAACCATCGGAGGCAGACAATACAGGGGGATCAGAATGAGGCTGGGCATCAAGCAAGGGGAAATCAGCAGCACGCTGGGCATCAGAAAACAGATCAGCAGACACCATATCAGAAGGCTGGATAACAGGCACCAGATCAGCAGACAGGGCAGTGGGCACTGGGTCATCAGACTGGGCAGTGGGCACTGGGTCATCTGTCACCAGATCAGCAAAAACTGGGTCATCAGGCTGGGCAGCAGGCACCGGGTCATCAGGCTGGGCAGCAGGCACTGGGTCACCAGGCTGACCAGCAGGCACTGGGTCATCCATCGCCAAATCAACAGGCACCAGGTCATCAGGCTGGGCAGTGTGCACTGGGTCATAAGGCTGGGCAGCGGCCACCAGGTCATCAGGCTGGGCAGTGGGCACTGGGTCATCCATCACTAAATCAGCAGGCACCGGGTCATCAGGCTGGGCAGTGGGCACTGGGTCATCAGACTGGGCAGTGGGTGCTGGGTCATCAGGCTGGGCAGCAGGCACCGGGTCATCAGGCTGGGTAGTGGGCACGGGTCATCAGGCTGGACAGCAGGCACCGGGTCATCAGGCTGGGCAGTAGGCACTGGGTCATCTGTCACCAGATCAGCAGGCAGTGGGTCATCAGGCTGGGCAGAGGGCACCAGGTCATCCATCACCAGATCAGCAGGCACTGGGTCATCTGTCACCAGATCAGCAGGCACTGGGTCATCAGGCTGGGCAGCGGGCACTAGATCATCAGGCTGGGCAGTGGTCACTGGGTCATCAGGCTGGGCAGCGGGCACTGGGTCATCAGGCTGGGCAGCAGGCACTGGGTCATCCATCACCAGATCAGCAGGCAGTGGGTCATCAGGCTGGGCAGCAGGCACTGGGTCATCAGGCTGGGCAGAGGGCACCAGGTCATCCATCTCCAGATCAGCAGGCACCGGGTCATCTGTCACCAGATCAGCAGGCACTGGGTCATCAGGCTGGGCAGTGGGTATCGGATCATCAGGCTGGGCAGCAGTCACCGGGTCATCAGGCTGGGCAGTGGGCACCAGGTCATCAGGCTGAGCAGTGGGCACTGGGTCATCTGACTGGGCAGCGGGCACTGGGTCATCTGTCACCAGATCAGCAGGCACCGGGTCATCAGGCTGGGCAGCAGGTACTGCGTCATCAGGCTGGGCAGTGGGCACCAGATCATCAGGCTGGGTAGCGGGCACAGAACAGTAGGCCGGGCAGTGGGCACTGGAACAACAGGCTGGGCAGCAGGCATGGCAGCAGGCACTGAAACAGCAGGTTGGGCAGCGAGCACTTGAACAGCAGACTGGACAGCAGGCTCAGCAGTAGGCACCAAAGCAGCAAGTTGGGCAGCGGGCATCAGAATAGGCTGGGCAGCAGTCATGGTAGTGGGCACCAAAACAGCAGGCTGGGCAGCGGGTACTAGAACAGTAGGCTGGGCAGCAGGTATGACAGCGAACACCAGAACAGCAGGCAGGGCAGCAGGCACTGTAACAGCAGGTTGGGCAGCGGGTACCAGATCAGCAGGCTGGGTCTCAGGAACAGGATCATCAGACAGGGCATCGGGAACAGGACCACCAGGTAGGGAATCAGGAACAGGACCGCCAGGCAGGGCATCAGGAACAGGATTACCAAGCAGCGCATCAGGAACAGGATCAGTGAGGTCAAATTGATAAGCCGGCAGAGTCCATAGGGCAAAACTGGGTGGAGATAAACAAAAACTGCTTCCTCTTTTTTACCATCCTCCCGTCCTTCTCTCCCATCAGCTGCACCCCCTACTTACAGTCTGCATCCACTTATAGAGTCTCAGTAGCTAATAGAGTTGAGCGAACACCTGGATGTTCGGGTTCGGTGGGTTCGGCCAAACTTCGGGAAAAAGTCCGGGTTCGGTATCGAACTTGACCTGAACTTTACCCCGAACCCCATTGAAGTCAATGGGGACCCGAACTTTTCGGCACAAAAATGACTGTAAAAAGTCCTGGAAAGTGCTAGAGGGCTGCAAAAGGAAGTAAAATGATTTTAGAACAATAATCTGTCCCTTACAGCAACAGAAGGAACCTGACCCTGTAGAACTAGAAGATGATTTTAGAACAATAATCTGTCCCTCTAAGCTGTAGACTCTACCTAGTCCAGTCAGATCATTCTGTAATGCAGGATGAGATGTTATTAGATCTGCAATCTGTCCCCAAAAGCAGTAGTAGTAGTAGTAATCTCTACCTAGTCCACAATCAGATCGTTCTGTAATGCAGGATGAGATGTTATTATATCTGCAATCTGTCCCTACACTACCCAGAGAGCATGTGACATGCAGCACTGAGTGATTCCAGCTTATAAAGAGGCTGGGTCACATGATGCACTGGCCAATCACAGCCATGCCATTAGTAGGCATGGTTGTGATGGCGTTTAAGGGCAAACCAGTGAATTGATTGGCTGCCCTGCAGCTATTCAACATGCGTGATCAAATACCCGAACCCAAACTTTTTTTCAAATGTCTGGGTTTGGGTCTGGGTCACGGACACCCCAAAGTTCGGTACAGACCCGAACTTTATAGTTCGGGTTCGCTCAACTCTAGTAGCTAACCCAAAAAAGAAACAGAGATTTTTCCCAACCCGCACAATCCTTCCACTATCCAATCCTGCTTGCACAACAGCCTGCCTTTAAGCCAGCCATTAAAGTCCAACCCGCCATGGTTCCAATTACTCCAGCCAGGCCTGCCACCACTCCTGCCACCTTGGTTCAGCCCATGGAAATTGGACCTTCTGCTTCTGACCTGCCTGTCGCTATCTCGCCTGACTGTACTAGTTCTCCACCCAGTTTTGCAAAACTGTCCACCTTTTCCACCTGTCTTTGTGCTCAACTTTATTGTTTATTTGGGACATTTGTTTGGACTTTTTATGTTCACTTTAAGTCTTTAACCATCACAGGATTATTTGGACTTTTTCACTTGAATCATTGATCATCATAGAGTCAACTTGTTTGATACCCTGTTCACTTTAAGTCATTCACTATCACTGGTTATTTGGACTTAATGTAGAGTCAATTTATGCACTGTCACTTTATTTTTGAGTACATGTATGTGAGTACTACACATTTTATATATGCACTGTCACTTTAAATAATTGAGTGACCTTGTCATATGAATCCCTTCCTTTTTTTAGCGCAACACTTTTTGTTTATTTCCTTGGTTGCATTTGGTCGAATGCTGTGTTTGCGGCTTTTGATTAACCAATAGCGCGATAGCCTATCCTTTTTGCAAAACTGGGTGGAGGACAGAGAACTAGTACAGTCAGGCGGGATAGTGACAGGCAGGTCAGAAGCAGAAGGTCCAATTTCCATGGGCTGAACCAAGGTGGCAGGAGTGGTGGCTGGCCTGGCAAGAGCAATTGGAGCCATGGAGGGTTGGACTGTAGTGGCTTGCTTAAAAGAAGACTGGAACAAAAGGGCTGTTGTGGATGCAGGATTGGATAGTGGAAGGATTGTGCGGGTTGGGAAAATCTCTGTTTCTTTTTTGGGTTAGCTACTGAGATTCTATAAGTGGATGCAGGCTGTAAGTAGGGGGTGCAGCTGATGGGAGAGAAGGATGGGAGGATGGTAAAAAAGAGGGAGCAGTTGCTGAGGGGGATTTATGTGGGATTGCTGCAGGCAGTGGAGAGGAGGTAGAAGGGTTAAAGGGAGGGTAGGTGCAGCAGGTGGAAACAGGGTACTGATACTTAGTTGGTAGCAGGGTATATTGGGCTGCAACTGTGGTTTCTGTGGGTGATGAAGGAAAGGACATTTGAGCAGACAGGGGTCTAGCAGCAGGAATGGGTGGTTGCAAGCTGACAGAGGTGGAGTGCAATATATTTGACCATGCCTGTGATAATGGTTGCACAAAATTCACTTTACATGCTGCCTGTCTGACCAGAGATTGCACTGAATTAATACATTCTACTAGCATCTGATGAGAATGTGCTGAGTAGTGTTCAAAGAAAAAGGCTGAGTCATCCTCCAACAGCCAAACCAAGGATTCTACCTGAGCCGCACTAAAAGGAGAATAATCATCAACACTAGGGACACTAGACAAAGCCAGCTCTGCATAAATTTGAATGAGTGGCCTAACCTCCTCAAACAAAAATCTGCCTTGATCAACAAAAGCGTGCGCCAGACGAATGCATTCCAACAATTGCTCTCTAGTCTACTCTTTTAGAATTTGGCAGCAGTAACTCCTATCTTCTGTTACCAGTAGTGAGAAATACAAAATCTCCTCAAAATGCATCTTGCAGCAATTAGGAAGTGCTTAGTCTAATTCACCTGTGCACCTGATCCGATTGTATGGTTCAGTGTTATGTCAGGCATTCAGCAGAAGTGATCAGATCAATTGACTGCACTTAAAGGAATCAGGACCAGATGACTGAGTGAATATATATATATATATATATTTGTTAGGAAAATGACACTCTTCCAAAACCAAACACCAGTAAACATAAACAAGCAGGTGAAGATAAATGTGACACAGCAACCAAAAATGAACACCTAACCAACTATATAACTAATTACAAGTGTAGAAAACACATACAAGCAAAACAGGGGGACACAAGATAAGGGAAACAGGGAGCCAGGTAACTGGGAGCAGAAGGTGAGTAAAGGGAGCAGGAAGCAGGTTCTAGGGGTCAGGTCTCCGGGTCAGGATTCAGGATCAAGGATCAGGAACAGGTCAGATTCAGGCAGGGACAAGGCTTGCAGTGAAAATACTGAAGCACTGGGACTGGGTGCAAGGCGGGCTTATATAATCCCAATAGTCACATCAGGTGCAGCCTAACAACCTGTATGTTACATCTGCTGGGAGACACCTGTTGGTGGCCACGAGAACTACACCCTTTGATTTTCCACTCAACAGTGTCACCAACAGGTGACCCAAGCAAGAACAAAAGTCCTGACAGCAGGAAACTTCAGAGGGTTTCACTGGGATGGATAAGTTACATGAAAAGTTAGTGGGGCCGTCCCCTATTGTGTCAGTGCAGGTGGAAGTTGTCTACACACAAGCTCTTTTGGATACAAGAGCCCAAGTCACTCTACTGTACTGAGATTTCTACAATCAGTACCTAAAGCATATTCCTCTGAACAAGCTTGAAGAGTTAGAGATTTGGGGAATTGGGACTGACAAGTTTCCATACGATGGATACATTCCCATAAGAATTTATTTTGGACCAGCAGCGACATGGAAGGTTGAGACCTTTGATACCCTGGCAGTAGTGTGTCTCAGGCCTCCAGGTGCTGAACAAAACTGTCACAATCCTGGTGGTGGAGTCTGGCTTGTGCAGGGAACAACCACTCTTGCGCACACGATTCAGGGACCCCTGGTAGAGCAGACAGGGAATCCAAGAGTGTGGGATGGCACGAGGGCTGGATGGTCACTGGTGGTGATGTGATGCTCCAGGTGGTCATGCAGATCAGAAGAGTGGTCGTGCAGGCTGGGTCGGCAACTGGCTGGCTGTGCGGTACAAGGGGTCAGGCAAGAGAGTGGTCAATGCCAAGCAAAGTTCGTTAACAGGCTGGTAGCAGAAGTACAGAGGGGCCAGACAATCGGATGGTTGTGGATTGCAGGGGTCAGTGCAGGCAGATAATCAGCAGGTCAGGTCAAGCCAGGTTGAATCAGGAAACAGGTAGTAACAGAGGAACTGGAAACAGGAACAGAGCAGGGGCTCACAGGTACTCAGACGCTGTAGAACGGACAGCACTCACTGCAAGGCACAGGTTAATTGAAATAGCATGTGTGTGCGCGCAAATGCGCTAAAGTCCATTAAAGCACCGATTTTCTCTAACAGTCCCCCCCCCAAGGGGCAGCCTCCGGATGCCCAACTTAGCTACTTTGTCCAGATTGCTGTTCATGAAGACATGAATGCATTCATCTGCATGAAGATTGGCTTTGGGCTCCCAAGAGCTCTCTTCAGAGCCGTAACCCTTCCACTTTACAAGATACTGGATCTTGCCACCACTCTCCCTACAGTCGAGTATTGACTCAACCTCGAATTCCTCTTCTCCATCAATCAGAACAGGGGCGGGGGGAGTGCTAGCTCTACTAGGGAAGGGATCCGGGACCACTGGCTTCAGCAAAGAGACATGGAATACTGGGTGTATCCGCAGGGATGATAGAAGTTCCAGTTCGTAGGACACCTGGTTGATCTTTCACTTAATAGTGAAGGGGCCAATAAATCGAGGACCCAGCTTCTTGGATGGACAAGACAGTCTCAGGTTTTTTGTAGATAGCCAGGCCTGGTCGCCATGTTGAAAGTTGAGTTCACCGCGTTTCTTTTTATCAAACGCGGCTTTACTTAGTGCTTGCGTTTTAGCGAGCGTCTCCTGCAACAGCTTCCAGTTGGTACTGAAGAATTGGGCGGACTCCTGTACCGCTGGCATTGTGGTTTCCCCTGCCAAACTGGGAAGCACGGTGGGGTGGAAGCCGTAGTTGGACTAGAAGGGTGATTGTTTTGTTGCGGATTGAATAGAATTATTGTAAGCGAATTCCGCCAGGAGTAATAACGTGCACCAGTCATTCTGGGAGTAGGAAGAGAAGCAGCGGAGGTACTGCTCCAGAGTCTGGTTTATTCTTTCGGTTTGACCGTTGGTTTGCGGGTGGTAAGCTGTTGAGAAGGAGAGGTCAATTTCCAGGGCCGAACAGAGAGCTCTCCAGAATCGTGAGGTAAATTGAGCTCCCCAGTCAGATACTATGTTGGCTGGGATGCCATGTAGCTGGACAATTTCCTTGATAAAGATGCCCGAGGTCTCTTTTGCAGTGGGGGTGCCCTTCATTGGGAGGAAATGCACCATTTTGGTCAGCCGGTCCACAACTACAAAGATCGTGGTATGCCCGTTGGCTGGAGGCAGTTCCACGATAAAGTCCATTGAGATCTTAGACCATGGCCGTTCAGGGATAGGAAGAGGTTTTAGCAGTCCCCAGGCCTTGGTTTTGTCTGTCTTGTTCCTGGTGCAGATAGAACAGGAACAGACATAGGCCTGACAGTTCTCGCTAAGTAATGGCCACCAGAAGGAGCGTAGCACAAGCTCAGCGGTCTTTCGTGTGCCGAAGTGCCCGGCTAATTTATGGTCATGGCAGAGCTTCAGAATGGTATGACACAGTTCCTTTGGCACAAAAATTTGATGCTTATACCACCAGAGACCATCCTTCCAGATCAGCCCTTGGCTAGGTAATTCAGAAGCACAGACAGAAGTTCTCCAGATCTGGGAGAGTAGGTCGTCCTGAGCAAGTAAGAAGTTCCTAGGCTGGAGGATGGTGTCAGGAGAAGCAGATGTTCTGGGTTTAGAAAACATACGGGATAGGGCATCGGGTTTGATGTTTTTTGACCCAGGCCTGTACGTTAGGTGGAATTGGAATCTAGAGAAAAAGAGTGCCCAGCGAGCCTGACAAGGTTTGAGTCTTTTGGCAGTTCTGAGGTACTCTAGATTCTTACGATCCGTGTAGATCAGAATGGGGTGCTGGGCTCCTTCAAGCAGATAGCGCCATTCCTCATGAGCAGCCTTGATGGCGAGCAACTGTCTCTCCCCAACGTCGTAATTCTTCTCCGGGGCTGAGAGCTACGGGAGAAGAAGGCTACGGGATGAAGGAGTGCCTTAGTCCCCTTCCTCTGGGAAATCACGGCTCCAACGGCAGTCTCGGAGGCGTCTACCTCCAGGGCGTAGGGCAGAGTTGCATCAGGGTGTTTGAGGATAGGTGCAGTAGTGAAGAGTTTCTTCAGGGCTTGGAAGGCTTGGAAGGCATTTTGCGCCTCAAGAGACCAGTGAAAATGCTGACCCTGCTTTGTAAGTTGGGTGATGGGGGCGATGATCGCCGAGAATCCCCAGATGAATCTCCAATAGAAGTTGGAGAACCCAACAAAGCAGCGGCCCTCTTTTTATCCACAGGTGCTAGCCAGTCCAAAATAGCTGTGACCTTCTGTGGGTCCATTGTAACTCCATTAACTGACAGGATCAGTACAAGGAAGGGGATATTGGAGCACTCAAAGGCGCACTTCTCTGCTTTGGCTTGTGCAGGGAACAACCACTCTCGTGCACCCGATTCAGGGACCCCTAGTAGAGCAGACCGGGAATCCAAGAGTGCGGGATGGCACGAGGGCTGGATGGTCACTGGTGGTGATGTGATGCTCCAGGTGGTCGTGCAGATCAGAAGAGTGGTCGTGCAGGCTGGGTCGGAAACTGGCTGGCTGTGCAGTACAAGGGGTCAGGCAAGAGAGTGATCAAGTCCAAGTTCGTTAACAGGCTGGCAGCAGAAGTACAGAGGGGTCAGACAATCGGCTGGTCGTGGATAGCAGGGGTCGGTGCAGGCAGATAATCAGCAGGTCAGGTCAAGCCGGGTTGAATCAGGAAACAGGTAGTAACACAGGAACTGGAAACAGGAATAGAGCTGGGGGTCACAGGTACTCAGACGCTGTAGAACGGAAAGCACTCGCTGCAAGGCACAGGGGGTTGAAATAGCACCGTTTGGCGCCGTTTTCAACCGTTTTCAGACAAACTCTGTGCTGATGGGAACAAACACAGATCTGGTGAGGAGATTGATGGAGAAGGTGATAGGAGAAGATGGGTCTGTGCCAACGCAGATTCACCCTAAACTATATCAGGCCTGCCAGCAGGTGATTGAAGAGAAGAAGGCTCCTACCCATGGAGTGGGGTGAATATGGATGCTGGACATGAGAGAGAAAGTGCTCCAGCCAGGTAAGGTTGCTTGCTTGACGGCTACTGTGAAGTTTACCTGGGATCATCCAGGGCCCTTGGTTGTGCTGGAGATGGATGCCCAGACTGAAGCAGCTGGCACAGCAATGGTTCCTAAATTAATTAATCTTCTGCAGAAAGAAATATGCATATTGTCAAGGCTAATTTCTGTCTTAAAATTCTAGTTGCTTGACTGTCTTGTGAATTCAATGGCTTCATTAGTTGGAATCATTGATATAGGACAGTTAATCAAGTATGTGAAGTCAGAACTGGTCTTCATAACGGAAAATTGTATACTCACCTTTCCATAATTTTCCTTTCCTGACAAATCTTCATGGCAGCACACACTGGGTTGTGACTCTGTCCCCACAACCTGATAGGATTGGTTAACTATAAACTTTAGAGGGAGAGGCCCCGCAGCATTCTCTGTATCTATCACCTAAAAAAGGGCGGGATCTATGTGCTGCCATGAAGATGTGTCAGGAAAGGAAAATTACGGAAAGGTGAGTATACAATTTTCCGTTTGCCTGACGCATCATGGTAGCACACACTGGGATATAACTCGCCAGTCGGGTGGGTGCTAGAAAGTACCATTTATTAACGTGGAACCAAAGAGTTGGCTTAAATAACTGTTGTTCCGAATTTTGCAGTTGTTAACTGAGCAAAATCCACTTTGTATTGTGACTAGAGTTGAGTGAACCTCTGGAAGTTCGGGTTCTGCTGGTCCGGCCGAACTTCGGGACAAAGTCCGGGTCCGGGTCCGGACGGAACCCGAACGATCGCACGGACAACGAAAGGTCTCCAAGTGAGTTGAGATCAGTGTTATGTTTCACCTAAAACGAGTCAATTGTTGACGTTTTAAGCCTTGTTGTCAATAAATTCGGTTGAGAAACCAAGGTGCAATTATTTACCATGAAAGATCGTGGGTGGGCTGACCGCTCAATATAGGGTCACACACGATGGTACTACGCAGTCCGTTTGCCTTTTAACATATGAGTGGAAAGGCATTAAAAGGAAAGGACTGTGTAGAAGTACCGTCGTGTATCTAGGGCGGGAAAAAATCCACTATCTATGTCTCTTACGACGCCCCGGAGAGGGAGATTTCAAATATC
>BLSH010363131.1:851134-874833 GCA_018402905.1 Glandirana rugosa | reverse complement strand
CCCCCCCCCCCCCCCCCTCTAGTAAAAGGATAAGTGTTTAGCATGCTCACTATTCCCTATACTCAAATGTGGACACAAATGCCTTTAACTCCTTTTCACACAACCCATCCGGTTCCTGGACATACACAGGAAATATATGTTTCTCTATTACCCTTCCTCAGTAGCTTAGAGAGGCTGCACATGATAAGGCATTGTTTGTAGCCGAGCATTCGGGCAAGTGATCTGCAGCTAGGTGAGGTATACGAGATATAAGATACTTACCATTTCTTGCCAATATCTAAACAATTTGGGGCAGCACCACAACAAAAAGTGAATCAAATTGTGCTAGTCTCAAAGAAATCTAAGGCAGGTTGGGGAATCCTTATATCATACTTTACTGTATGTAACCACTTGGTTGTCATATATGTTCTATGTATGTAACTATGCCATCCTACTAGAAAAGGATAGACATGTATTAGGGACACTTTGCAAGATAAATTCCCATTAATCTTCAAATATGAGGCCTACATCTTATTCCCATTTAACCTTGTAAGGTAGAGGAGCTGAAGTCATCTGAGAATTAGGCAGCTTTAAATAAAAATACGAAATGTTGCCCCTTTGAGAGGAGGCATTAAGTACACTTAACAAGTCTGTTGGGGTATACAAACTAAGATGACTTCGATTTGGCATGCATAGCATCGAAGGTATTGTAGGAACATGGAATTTATCTGGCAATTGTTGAAAGGATTTCAAGACAATATCCTTGAAAAGTTAATTAACATATCTTGTACCATTAGATTTCCATTGTCCGAAGGTACCTCTGACAAGGTACTGTTCTCCCACAAAGGGGTGTATATAAAAATCACTCATACTTAAACATGGATTTAACCATGTGTCTGAGAGAGCCCTAAGCAGCTTTCTTCTCTGTGCTCAGGCAGCTCAGCTGTCGGAAAATTGTGAGCACTCATTGTTTCCACAGTGGCTCATCTGGTTATCATTACCTGCTTGTAAGTCCCACCTACAGCCAGCCCCTTCTGGTTATTTAAACTGCCCTTTTCATTGCTTTAGTGCCTGCGCCTGGTCAACATATCTGGAGTTTCTCTGCTGTGTTCCTGTGAAAGACTTTGCCTGGCTGACATCCTTTCTGGTTCCTGATCCTGTTCTTCTGCTTCTGACTATGCTGATTTGTGGTTTCCTGATTACTGACTCGTCTGATTAGCTGTCTTGGCTTCCGGTCCCTGCTTTATGTTTTGACTAAATTCACTGATCTGTACCATTTTTACCATTACAATAAAGGTGTGATTTTCATTGTATTTTCTGTCTCAGTCTGATTCATGGTTCCTGAGACCATGTCCCAAATTTTTTGGATTATTAGTAATACGGGGGAGGGAGGAACTCAAATGTGACAGCTGTCAAGCTCATAGAAGAAACAACCCGCTATATCAATGTAGCACACAAAATCACTATTGTAACCTCACAGAAAATATAAATATAAAACAAAAAAGTTCTTAAAAAAAATAGCATTGAATAAGATAAATGAAGATCGCAAAGGCATTTTTTAACAGCTTGAAAATGTATGCGCTGGTTCTGAACATCAGTGGAAAAATAAGGAAACACTGAAATTCTGGAATTTGCAAATCATCTTTTTCTCTTGCCTGATGAACAATAGTGTCTCAGTCCTTATAATTAAAGAGATTGTAAAGTCAGAAGGATTTGTTTTTTTATCTTAAAGCATTTTATGAATTAAGATAAAAAGCCTTCTGTGTGCAGAAGCCCCCCCTCAGCCCCCTAATACTTACTTGAGCCCCATCTCTATCCAACGATGACCACGAGGGGACGGGGCTGGGTTGCAGCTCCATGTCTGAATGGATACACGGAGCTGCAGCTCAGATCGGGTGCCCCCATAGCAAGCTGTTTGCTGTGGGGGCACTCAACAGGAGGGAGGGGACAGGAGCTCCAGCCAGGGACCTGAGAAGAGGAGGATCTGGGCTGCTCTGTGCAAAACCAACTGCACAGAGCAGGTAAGTATAATATGTTTGTTATTTTAATTGAAAAAAATGTGACTTGACAATCACTTTAAGAAGATTAATAAGGAATAACTCTAGGGGGTTTACCAGGAGATGGTAGGTGAGAGGAATATGGCTTCTTTTAACTTCTCAACCTTGCCCTCCAGCACAGTAGTTACAGTATCTCTCCTATTTTTTTGTATATCATGACATAGAAGGAGCTCTTCCCTTTAATACCTTTGGTAACTGTAGACAACAAATCTGACAGTGTAGGTTCAGGGGAGACCCCAAGAATATGCAAGAGTTGTAAGTCCTCACTTGCTATCTCCTCCATTCCATCCAAGGGTTCAGAGCTCTGTGAACTATGGTCCCAATCAGGTATTGGGGGGAGACTTATATCTCTGCCAGTGCACATATCTCTGCGATAGGATCCCCATTCTGTTTGTTCTCAGTCTTTTAAGCATTCTCAGCACTTTCAGCATCCTTTGCAGAGGAGTGAGTAAGGCGCTCAAACCTCACAGACACTTTCTTTTGTTCCTTTTGTTTGTCCCATTGCTGCTTCACTATGGGGAAAGAGAAATCAGTACCATCTTGAGCCTGGATGTTATGGTCCAGGCTGGCTTGGGTCATCCTTGTTGCACCTGGTCATATTCGAAAGGTGCCCCAAATGATCCCAAAAGGTAGCCCCTGGTAGTGCCTTAAAATGGAGCCCATAAAACAGTGACACCGGATAAGGAGACTCCATAAAAGACTGACAATTAGAGCTGCAGGCTAGATGATGTTAAGAGCTGATCAGGATAGCAGTGCAGGAGTATCAAGCAGGAGCTCTAGGATTTTCCCAATCGCTCGCACGCAGGTGCAGGTCAATCCCCCAAGCCACATTTTTACCAGAGGAAGTCCCTTTCTGATTGCTACCAGAGTACTCCAATGTCAGTGGAGTGATGCTTTATCCTTGGGTCTTGGATCCCTCCAGCTGTTCACCCGTGTCACCTGACCTACCCTGGACATCACTGTGAGGGATACTGTCTACAGAGATAATTGCAACTAGTTCTGTCCAGTACTGCTTTACTGAAATATTTATTTTCAGCTTTAGTCTTGATGTTATAGAGTCTTATAGAGACTTTGCTATACAGTCACCATGTTATCCTGACTGAGTCACAGAGATATTGCTGTGAAGAGTCCATGTTTGTGCAGATTTCATTATTCTGCAGTGTGTATGTACTTTTTTTGCCATCCTGAGACTATTTTGCATTATTGATTTTAACTTTGCACCTGTTTACTAAACTACAGGTTGCTGTTACTCTCTGATCATATGCCCGATTACTCATTACAAGTGAACTTTGTATAAAAGCAAACAGGAGTTTGTGAAGTAGTTTCTATGTCAGCTATCTGTTCAGTGATATAGAATATTCTAGGCTGCTGGGGTATGTTCTCAGCCAATTCATGAAAGAGCCAGAGGCTGCTGTTCCATATTATCCCCAAAGTTTTTACCATATTTTTGTATAACTGGTGAACCCCTTTAAAGTTAATATACTAGCACAAAAGCAGACATAAAATTTACTCTGTGCTGTGCTTGGTGAATGACCTTAATTGTGGGTTGTGGCACTTTCCCAAATCTGCCTTCAGACGCAAGAGGAGAATGGTCTGGTTTTTAAATCCCGGTCCAAAAATAGCTGCATTTTTATACATATTTGGAGCGTTCAATGGAACGTACTATCTGTACTAGTCTGAACAAGTGAAAAGCTGTAAGATTACGTTATAAATTAGCACTGTAAGATGTTTCCAATCAATTCACTTCACATGCTCAATTCTTTGTTTAGGCATCCCCTACACTTATCCACCATCTCAACTCAAACAAACAAAGTCCCCTACAAAGATAGAGTTAATCATCATCCACATTCCTATTTGACTTTTGTTCAGTAAAAAAAAAGATGAAAGAGAAAGATATAACATCTCTTAACAAAACAAGTCTTCAGGCCCTCATAAAAAAACCAAATAAAACCAGAAATCTTGCCAGAGCTACACTACAACATGATCTACAGCAAAGAAAGCCTTGGCGATGGTATTATGATTACGGAAGAGCTTCGGTTTCAGATTGAGCATGGGTTCTTAGTGGATCCAACCCACTCTCTGTTTGTGGACATAGCAAACAAATGTGTTCATTTAGCCGCCATTTAATACCCAACTACCACTAATGCACTTCCTGGCCTCTGAACTTAGGTCAGGTAGCTTAGAATGTCCAGTAATGGGGGCTTTGTTATGTGCCAGCCTCTCACTATAAGGCCTTGTGCACACAGGACATTTTTGGACTTTTTTTACAGCAGCTGTTTTTAGCTTCAGACATTTTTTCCTACAGTCAATAAACTCCCTATCATGTTATCCTATGTCTTCATGCACACATAGGCTGTTATCAACTGTTTTTAGCTGGGGTGTTTTTGAGCTGTAAAAAAACCCCAAGACTCTAAAAACTCTTAAACGCTCAAAAATGCTCAAAAACGCACAAAAAAGTAAAAAAACGCCGCGCACCAACGGTTTTGGGTGTTTTAGATCCATTGAGGAAAAAAACGCTCAAAAACGCGGCCACTGAAAAAAAAAAAAGAACACTCAAAAATGCTAGTGCAAAATGCTGAAAAAAGCTGATAAACTCACTACAAAGTTACTGATGTTTTTAGAAGGTTTTTTTTAACATCCTGTGTACATGAGGCCTAAAAAGGCAGGGATCCCAGCAGCCATATTGACAATGTGCTTACCTGGGTTGGGAAAGGACACGAAGTGCTGCTAATAAAGTGCAGAGGGACAGATTACTGTAGCGCTTGCAGGCATTTGTGTTGTAAAGTAAACCTTTTACTGAATGTCCTTAAGGGAAATTTCACACTGGGGGCGGTGGGGCGTTAGCGGTAAATCCCCGCTAGTTTCAGTGGGGATTTACCTCTGTTATACTACAGCAGCGGGAGCAGTACTCCTTTAACCCCCCACAAGGGGTTAAAATGGGGTTAAAAGTGCTAGCGCTCTGCGCTTCCGAGGCGGTGTGCAGCCACTTCGGAAGCGGTGGCCCATTGTTTTAAATTGGCAGGGGTGGTGGAGTGGAATATTACCACTCACCGCACCGCTTCAAAGATGACTTTTTGTAACGTCCTGCAAGCGCACCGCCCCAGTGTGAAAGCACTCCGGCTTTCAAATTGGGGTGGATGGGGAGGGTTTTTTCAGGCGCTTTACAGGCGCTATTTTTTGCTAAATAGCTCCTGTAAAGTGCATCAGTGTGAATGGGGTCTTGGGGAGAAGAACACAGGGGAAGGTTTACTAAAACTGGTGCACACAGAATCTGGTGCAACTGTGCATAGTAACCAATCAACTTCTAACCTCAGCTTGTTCAATTAAAGTTTGACAATAAAACTTAGAAGCTGATTTTTTTTACTATGCAGAGCTGCACCAGATTCTGTGTGTATCAGTTTTAGTGGTCAGCATTTTACTTACAGCCGTGCCATCTCTGCAAGAGGAGGGACATTTACAGAGGGACAGCAAAGCATACCGTGTTTAGTGGTCAAGAGTATGTAATGTATGGCACAACATGTAGGATGCAGTGGTAAGGAATTTGTAATACACCTTGTACTTCACATATTCAAAACCACTAGAATTTGTATGCTGTGCTATGTTACATACTTCTTGCTGTCATATGTCATATATAAATGGGAGCTGGATTGTGGTCCTGAATGCTGAACTCTGTACAATGGGTTGTACATTACATTTTCCTTGTATGTTAGGCTAAATATAATATACCCTTTACCACTGTATTCTGTATGCTGGGCTGTATGTTACATACTCCTAAACAAACAGGAAGACAAGGGCCATCTAAGGGTAGCAAATATAAAAAAAAAACATTTTAATTGCACAATTAGAGCAACACACATAGAAATGTGAAGCCAATGCTCATTTGAATTAACTGCTCTGAAGACATCATGTCCCGAAATTCCCATGGTGTCTGAATGGAGTGACACAGAAAGTCATGCTAGGTATCCTCAACTGAATGACTGGAGCCTTCTAGTGCAGCGTGGAACACACTGGGGAAGCAGACATGACATCACTAGTGATAAGGTGTGGGCATGGCTGCACGTTGTGGAGAATGCATGCTCCTTCCTCAGGCCTTCCTCAGGCCTCAGGAGGTGGCCTGAGAAAGGAGCATGCATGCCCAGAGAGATGTGGCATGAGAGTAGAGACAAGAGATGCAAGTAGTCCCAGAAAGTGCCTACATTTCTTACAGTGCTCCAAGCTTTCCAACTAAGGGGAAGCTAAACAAATAAGACCCAACTGCCTACATGTTGATCTGGTCTAACTAACTAACTTCCTAGCTAGCTCTCCACCTTCCTAATATGACCTTAGGGCCCAAAAAAAGTCTCTGGCTGCAGCCATTTCTTGGCGAGGTGTATCAAGTCAAACATTTGGAAGCGGGGGCCTTGTCAGTACTGTATGACCAGCGATGCACCCGTTGAGCCCGGACTGCAATGGTGACGCCCATGCATGCAAGCATCTCGGCTTTCAGTGTCTCATGATCTTGGGCAGCCTCTGATTCCAGGTCATGATAGGCGTTTTGGGGTTCTCCTGTGTGAAAGGGTGCTAGCAGTCCTGCCCATTGCTCTTTTTGCCTTCTTGAACAGCGACTCTTTTAAAAGTTGCTAGGTAGGCTTCCACATCATCTGCAGGTGTCATCTTCTGCAGGAAATAGCTGGCACGCACCATTTTCTGTTCCACAGGACTTGCGGACCCCTTCTTTAATTCCATCATGGCCTCCGCAAACTGGTGATTCATCTCCTGCTGGGCTGCAATGGCCTGGCGATTCACCTCATGCTGCTGGCGATTTGCCTCCTGCTGCGCTGCAGTGGCCCGTGCAATCTAGCGATTGGTTTCCTGCTGTTGACAGTTTGCTTCCTGTTGCTGGCAACTCTTCTCTTGCTGGGTTGCGGTGGCCTGTAACAGGGTTTTTAATACATCCTCCATCTTTCCACTCGCTTAGGAAGATGCCCACCGAGTCCACTATGTGTGAGGAATTTGCTCAATGGGGATCACCTTCCCTGGCAAAAAGGTAGTTCAAATGGCAGGTTTTCTTAAAATCTGACTTGCAGCCAGGTTTATGTAAAAGATTTCAGGTAGATCAAATAAACAAAACAGAAAATAAATCCTTGCCATCTAGGCACTAACAAAGCCGTTTCAGTCCTAATTCAGGGGTGAAGGGCTTCTCCCAGTCACCCATAAAAGCAAAGATAATGCAAACCTTTTGTTTTAGTCACAAAGCAAAGTTCATTTCATCAGCTCTCTCAGGCTTGATGGCTCCTGAGTCCCAGGTCAGAGCAATTATCTGATCCAGACCTGTTTCCTTTATATCACCTGTTGGTGGACACAAGTGGACCCACCCTGCAAAAGTGGCTGGTAAAACCCAGACTGGATTCCACCTTAGCTTCCTGCAAGTGAACGCATGCAAGGTGAAACATAATGTCCATCGTTCACCTCGCCTTTCATAACGCTACTTACTATATATATATAAAAACAGTATCTCACAAAAGTGAGTACACCCTTCACATTTTCTAAATATTTTATTCTATACTTTCATGTAACAACACTGAAGAAATGACACTTTGCTACCATGTAAAGTAGTGAGTATACAGCTTGTATAACAGTGTAAATTTGCTGTCTCCTCAAAATAACTCAATACACAGCCAACACATGTCTAAGCCGCTGGCAACAAACGTGAGTACACACCCCAAGTAAAAATGTCCAAATTGGGCCCAAAGTGTCAATATTTTGTGTGGCCACCATTATTTTCCAGTACTGCCTTAATCCTCTTGGGCATGGAGTTCACCAGAGCTTCACAGGTTGCCACTGGAGTCCTCTTCCACTCCTCCATGACAACATCATGGAGCTGGTGGATGTTAGAGACCTTGCACTCCTCTACCTTCCATTTGAGGATGCCTCACAGATGCTCAATAGGGTTTAGGTCTGGAGACATGCTTGGCCAGTCCATCATCTTTACCCTCAGCTTCTTTAGCAAGGCAGTAGTCGCCCTGGAGGTGTGTTTGGGGTCGTTATCGTGTTGGAATACTGCCGTGCGACCCAGTCTCCAAAGGGAGGGGATCATGCTCAGCTTCAGTATGTCACAGTACGTGTTGGCATTCATGGTTCCCTCAATGAACTGTAGCTCCCCAGTGCCGCAGCACTCATGCAGCCTCAGACCATGACAGTCCCACCACCATGCTTGACTGTAGGCAAGACACACTTGTCTTTTTACTCCTCATCTGGTTGCCGCCACACACGCTTAACACCATCTGAACCAAATAAGTTTATCTTGGTCTCTTCAGACCACAGGACATGGTTCCAGTAATCCATGTCCTTAGTCTGCTTGTCTTCAGCAAACTGTTTGTGGGCTTTCTTGTGCATCATCTTTGCAGCCATGCAGACCAATTTGATGCAGTGTGCAGGTATGGTCTAAACACTGACAAGCTGACCCCCCACCCCTTCAACCTCTGCAGCACTCATATGTCTATTTCCCCAAAACACCCTCTGGATATGATGCTGAGCACATGCACGCAACTTCTTTGGTCGACCATGGCGAGTTCTGTTCTGAGTGAAACCTGTCCTGTTAAACCATTGTATGGTCTTGGCCATCGTGCTGCAGCTCAGTTTCAGGGTCTTGGCAATCTTCTTATAGCCTAGGCCATCTTTATGTAGAGCAACAATTCTTTTTTCAGATCCTCAGAGAGTTCTTTGCCTTGGGGTGCCATGTTGAACTTCCAGTGACCAGTATGAGAGAGTGAGAGCGATAACACTAAATACCTGCTCCCCATTCACACCTGAGACCTTGTAACACTAACAAGTCATATGACACTGGGGAGGGAAAATGGCTAATTGGGCCCAATTTGGACATTTTCACTTAGGGGTGTACTCACTTTTGTTGCCAGAGATTTAGACATTAATGGCTGTGTGTTGAGTTATTTTGAGGGGACAGCAAATTTACACTGTTATACAAGCTGTAGACTCACTACTTTACATTGTAGCAAAGTGTAATTTATTCAGTGTTGTTACATGAAAAGATAGAATAAAATATTTAAAAAAATGTGAGGGGTGTACTCACTTTTGTGAGATACTGCATATACTATACATTACTATATATATTCTTACACTGACTGTATATACTTTACACTGAATGCACTGTATATATAGTCTACGCTGAATGCAGCGTATATATATATATATATATATATATATATATATATATATATATATAGGCTACCACTGTATCTATATACTACACTACCTGCACTGACTTTATATAGGCTAGCTATACTGTATCTATATAGTACACTGCCTATACACCATTAACTAACCTAGCTAAACTAGCTCAATTCCCCAGTCTCCACTTTCACACACTACATACGGCCACTGTTCAAGTGGCCTTATATAGTGTGGGGCATGGACTGAGACCCCTGAGCCAAGATCAGCCAAAGGCACCCTGCCTTTGGCCAATCATGGCTCTCAAAGCAGAGCATGCTATGATTGGCCAAAGCATGCAGGTCATGTGCATGCTTTGGCCAATCAGCGGGTGTCATTCCCCGCAGTCTCGCACTGCATTATGGGGTGCTCAAATTTGTCGTGAACGCCCCATAATTCGACTCGAACATCAGGCCCATCCCTACTGATGAGCTTCTGTTAATATGGCTGTGACTATGCTAACCTCATTTCTGTTGTAAAATAAAAACTAAAGAAATAAACCATAAGAATTTAGTTAACTAAGTTCCTCAACAAAATAATAGTTTTTGGATGATGAAAGACATTTTTTCTGTGTATTAAGAACAGGACCAAATGGGCAGAAAGACTTTCTGTGTGGAGCTGTTATTCCCAGGGAACTGCTGTCATATTATTGTAGCCATGGCCCCGACCCCTAGAGGCCTAATGGTGACCTCCAGAGTCAGGGAGAGCTGACATCCATCTTCAAAGTTTGGGTTACTAAGCATAGTGGGTGTAGTGCAGATAGAATAAGTTGGGCGACAAGAGATTTATTGTCTCCTAACAGAACTGGGGAGAGAGGGTTAGGGCCTGGAACCCTTAGGCAGATTCAAAACACTTGGCAGACTCCGAGACAAAAATAGGAACAGAAAGACAGCTATACAATTCAAGGGTCTTTAACCACTTGCTGACCAGCCACCGTCATTATATGGTGGCAGGTCGGCTCTGCTGCATGAATCACCGTAGCTGTATGGCGGTCCGTGCATGAGATATTGTGGGTGCGAACTGCGGGAGTGTGCTCGCGGGTCTGGCGGACTCTATGTCCGCCGGCGACCCATGATCGCCTTGTACAAAGGCAAAACGGGGATCTGCCTATGTAAACAAGGCGGATTCCCATTCTGACAGATGACATGGCAGAGATCTTCTGTTCCCAGTCATCAGGAACAGCGATCTCTGTCATGTCCCTGGCAGCCCATCCCCCCTACAGTTAGAGCATGCTGAGGAAACACACTTAACCCCTTGATTGTCCCCTAGTGTTAACCCCTTCCCTGCCAGTTTCATGTTTACATTGATCAGTGCATTTTTTGTATAGCACTGATCAATGTAATAATATCACTGGTCCCCAAAAAGTGTAATTTGGGGTCAGATTTGTCCGCCGCAATGTTGCAGTCCCGCTAAAAATGGCAGATCGCCTCCATTACCAGTAAAAACAATAAAAAAATTAAAAGTCCCTACATCTATCCCATAGTTTGTGAACGCGATAACGTTTGCGCAAACCAATCAATGGTTATGATGAAACGTGTGTGGACCTTAGGCAGCGCTTATCCTCTAGTGTGAAGTATAGTGAAATGTTTGATGTGTGTGCAGCTGCTGCTGTAGCCCAGTTACTCTGGGGAGAAACGTGATATGTGTGAACAGATTAATTTTGTTCAGGCAGCGCTTGCAATCTGTGTTGTTCCTTATTTTCCTAAATATAGTTGCATACAATCTCACATAAGTATAGCAATGGTGTAAATAAATAAATAAATACACAGATACATTAAAACCAATATGGAATCATATAAACATAATAACAATAAAGCGCTGTGCTCTGTGCAAAAGATTTTTTGATGTGCAGTCCGTAATATTAAATATGAAAGTGCTATTGCAGTCCCAAAACTGATACTGCTTCAAATCCTTTTTCGTGGAACAATTCTTCAGATTCTTTATATCATAAAGTGCTTGTGCTGTATTTTCGTGCTGAGTGGTGATAAATAATATCTCAGGGTGTTGTGCCCTGCTTACCAGATTCTTTTGACTCTCCAACCGTACGGTGTGGAGAAGTCGTGCGCGCCCTAGGTCTATAATCCGACCTATGGATAATGATGTCCTCTCCTTCCTCTCGCTTTCTCCTCGGTTACCATTCCATGTATGGATGAAAAAAGGAATAACTCATCGTATACCTCTTAGAAACGGTTTATTGGCCAAACTTTCACAGTGCAAAACATCACAAGACAAATTGCAGTATACTGTGATCGCTCCGTGATCTGCTCGCGCTGATGCGCACCTGCACTTCCTGCTTACAGTTCAAATAGAGCGTGGCCTCTCGCACCTTGTGTCACCTTGCAAACCAATCAATATACGCCTATTGCGATTTTTTTTACTAAAAATATGTAGAAGAATATATATTGGCCTAAACTGATGAATAAATTAATTTATTTCATATATTTTTTTGATATGTATGATAGCAAAAAGTAAAAAAATGGTTATTTTTTTCAAAATCGTCACTCTTTTTTTGTTTATAGCGCAAAAAAAAAAAACTCAGAGGTGATCAAATACCACCATAAGAAAGCTCTATTTGTGGGGAAAAAAAGGACGTCAATTTTGTTTGGGTACAGCAACGCAAAACCGCGCAATTGTCAGGAAGGGGACAAATCCTTCCGGGGCTGAGGGATTGCAGCAAACTGTATCTGTAAACTGCTGTCTCTTATGGCAACTGAACTTGTAACTTCAATGCAGATCCACACACTTAACTCACAGTGTCCCCGGTTGCAGTTCTTCTCTTACATCTCACAGTCTCCCACTGTAGATCCTTTCACTGAGCTTCCAGTTTCTCACTAGACTCTTCCGATCAAAGCCACCGCTGAATCCCTTGAGTTCCTCCACAACTACCCCACTGTGGCTTTCAAGTGTCACCCACACTGCCCCGCTGGGTCCCTGACTTGGCTATTCAGCTAACCTGCTGGATCCTCTGCAAGCGTCATCTACACTGTTCTGCTGGGTCCCTAGCTTGACTCTGCTGAAGCTTTCCCAACTTCTTCACCGTCCCCGGTTAGTGAAAAAGGCTGGTCTGGTACTTCTTCAGTCTCCAATGAACCCGGTCTCTGATAACAGGAGATTTTGCCCCTTGCTGGCACTGTGTCCCCTTTACCTCTACTCGGGTTCTCACTTGCCTCTGGTGACAGGAGTGATCATTTCTGATGGCAACTGCTTTCCTGCACCGGTGGCAACGACTTGGTTCTCCGGCTGGCAGAACCCATGCAACTTGGTTGGGCTCCAAGCCTGAAGCCCCAACCCCGCACTGCTTGCTTCCAACCTGGCTAGGCCTCAAATCGACTAGCAGCCAGGTTCTCTCGGATAGGTCTCAGGCTTCTGGCCTAGCAGCTGGGAGCTTTTCAACACACGTCCACCTAGACAACCATCCAAGTGGCACAGAACCCTGATCACCTGACCCTTCCCAAATAAATAGACTCTCCCAGCAGGCCAAGGGGCAAAAGACCCCTGCCAATTGGCTGAGACAATCTATCCACCCCTAATCTGGATTCACTATGCCCTTGTCAATCTAATGCCACGGGCAACAGTGCCACTTAGTGACAGAAGAGAGAAGTGCATCCAACCCAGATTTAGGAAAGGGTTAGTGGAACTCCCTAACAATCAGCCAGGCTGGTTACCACCTAGAAAACTAAATTTGTTAGCATCCCTGCCTAACACCAAGGTGCTACATCGTTCTAGAATAAAAGTGATTATATAAAGTATATAGGAGTGGACAAAATGTCTAAAATAAACACTTTACACACCTTCCAAATTCTCTTGTTAAAAGCTCTTAACTAGAAGAATGTTAGTCTCCATGTACAGGTTATTAAACACACTGGCAGTCTCTCTTAGTTAGGACACACAGACAGTCATGCCACTGTGTTGTCCCATAAACTCTACTGTATAAGTGATTGCAAACACAATAAAGGTGCTCCAGAACACTCCCATGAGAATGTATGAATAGCAATAAATGCTAGGCTTCACAGGCAATTAAATATGCAAATGATAGTCTTAGGTTCAAAAATTCATGCTGAACCATGATGTCCAAAGAAAGAGTCACAATTTATTAATGACACAATAAAATAATCTTACAAGGTGCAGTACTGGAATACCAGAGCAGGTGAACGGAAGCTGGTTGAGGCAGGTATAATGTGCTAATTCCAGGTCAACAAGAGCCTGGCTCGGGGAGAATTGTGACCGAAGGTGACGTCATCGGAAATCAAAAATCATCAACTGCACAGCATTTGTTGAGACACATTAGAAGACCCATAAACAGAGCTGGTAACCAGGATTACATGTTTTCGGGGCACACCCCTTTCTAAAATAATTCCTATTCAGCTATCTACAGTATTTAGCTATCTAGTTACCTAAATGCGCCCTACTGCTATTACCTCATCTGAGATTATGTATAGGTTGGTTCTTGCTATTGACCAACAGATGACAATATATTTACATGGAGAACATATTTTGAAGCAAAATGTTAAAACGTTCTAAACATCACCAAAACTCTACAGCAAACAAAGGCACTGTCATGGGTTCTTTTTAATGCATAGACTGACCTCATTGGAGAAGCTTCAGCTCACCCTTTCTAGTCTCCTGTGTCTTACTATAGGTTCATTATTGTGATTAGCAGCCTATCTTACCAGTAGTCAGGGGAGTTCATGCAACTGTATGCATCTGCTTTCAGAAATTGATGTAAATTTAATAGGTTAACTGCCATGAAGGGTAAACCTTCATAAACCTTTACTGCATCAAAATTATGTATGTAAGTGTAGCACCCCATTAGGCTACTAGTGGTTACATTTTGTTTTTGGCCTCCCTGTAGTCAAGGAGAGCAACCGTTTTTTTGTTAGGTCTGCTCTGGGCTCTGCTGTTGTGGGCTTAGCTACTTCCCCCTGTATCCCAGGGAGCTGGGACATAGTGGATGGAAGAGCACAAATCCCAGCCTGCATATTAATGCCTCTCCAGTCAATCCCTGGTCAGGGTTTTGAGTGTCCAGCAAGAGGCTCAGGGGGTATAAATAGGCTGCAACCCAGAGCAGAGGTCTCTTGTTCTTGGGGGACTAAGACCCAGCCTTTGGGCTGTGGCATCCCTGGGAAATCTACCTGCAGCTGCAAGAAATCTTTTATGGAGTCCCGGCTACTGTTTGGTAGGGGATCTCTGTTCTATGCTCCTGAAGTATTTACATAACGTTTCCTAAGGACCAGGATACAGGCACTTATAGTACAGAAATTGACTGATACCGCAGGCGGCTACACAGTATTCAGGACACAGTGAGTACCACACTTTGAGACTTTCTTCCTATTGCAGAACTAAAAGTCCCATCGTGCCTCTGCCTTTGGGAATCATGCTTGTAACTGTCAAAGGCTTGCAATGTCTCATAGGACTTGTAGTTCTGCAACAGCTGGAGGGCCACAGGGTGAGCACCCATGCCCTATACCCTCCCCACCACCGCCCACTCTTCTTCCCCTTCTATCCTTTGGGCTTTCAAGAAATATCAGAGTTATTCTGATTGGTCAAAGTGGCCACATGGGGACTTTCAAATCACTGGATTACTGCACTGGCTACATGGTCAGTGGCAGACAATCACCCACGGAGGTATGTGCATTGGGGACCAGGGGGTGGGGAGGGTATACGTTTTTAATTCATCTTTTCATTTTATTTGTGAAAAGGTGAGCTTACACTTTAATGTTGAACACTGGGATAAGCAAATATTGGGTAAATACAAGAGGCATGTCAAGTCTGACTTGAGTCTTAGTGTGCTTTGTGTTTTTTTTTACAGATCTGTGCAGTAAGCCAGTGTGAAACTTTAAAACATATTTTACATAGAATAACTGATTAGTTAAAAAGGTGTGTGGGGGGTGAAAGTAAGAGTATTACACAACGCAGCAGCTGCCACACATTGCACACACTTCATTAGTGTTAATTTATTTTTACAATAACTAGGGCCAAAAAATATTTTTGTTGGGAGTTCAGCTTTAACTTACTCTTGTGCACAGCCAATTTAGGTTGGTGGATGTTTACCAAAGACTTTCTGCAGAGTTCTGCAATTTGATGACTAAAGTCACATTTGTGTAGGACAGTACTGCACGTATCGACAAGATCTTTATTTCACTTATCTTTTATACAGTACATACAGCATATTTGGAAATGTCAAATTAAAAAAAAACAACCATATCTTGGTTTTCAGGACCTTTAATTAAAAACAGTGTCCTACAAGCTTTCATAATTGCCTTATGCACTCAATTCTGGGCACAGACACAAGGATTCTTTTTTTTTAAATCTCTGTCGAACGATACCCTGTTTCACATTGTTCCTTAAAACAACTTATAGAGCTTAACCCAGATTACGAAGTGCAAAGAATGGGGAATACTGCTGGACAGCTGCTTGGTCCTTCAGGATTTCTCACTACATCTTAGGCCATGTTCAGCAGTGGGAAAAAAGGGAAAGCAGACATCCCTATGTTCTGTATGAAATAGCTAGACTAGAGGACCTTCCACTGAACACAGAGAAATAGTCAAACAATGAAAAATAGCCATGCATCAGAAAAGGTGACATCACCCTTTAACAGTGCATGCGGTGACAGGAAAGGAATTTCTCTCGATTTGTAATAGCAGACGGCAGTGACGGCACACTGCAGGAAAACATGTAAAGATCCAAATGGCAATTGTTATGTTTTTAATTAAAGGAGCTAGCATGAAATTTGTCCTAAACAATCCAATATGTTTTAAAGGACAAAGATTTGGAAACCTCCACCTCTTACCCCGTACCACTGAGGTTTTCTGAACAAGGATCAGAACTAAAAAAACCAACACGACATAACAAGTCAATGAGGAGGGTTTAAGAGTGACCCAGTTGTTTTGCATCTCTTGCTGTTGCCAGACTCATAATTACAGAAAAATCATATGGCCAGAATAGTTTGGCATACAAACGTGAGTTGTGATTTTTCCAAATATTAATCACATATTTCAGTGCTAAAAGACAGCTGATTTGGTGAGCTAATTTCAAGGGGCTTGTTCATAGCTTATATTGGTTCGGCAAAAGCCCTAAGCTGTCAAGACATTTTTATGACTCGTCTGAGAAGTGAGGATGTGAGAGTGTTTTCAATGGGGTCATGAACAGGAGAAATGAAATAGGGGATTCAGAATGAGAAATGATCTCTCAATATTAATTCACATATTTTATATTCTTGAGTTTATGGCTGAATAATAACTCTCCAATTTTTCTTATTTGCTGCACGCCAGTCTCATTCATGTCAAGTGCTACAGCCTTGTCTATGGCCACATGGTTATCATATACACTGTATACTTTATTGAGTTCCATTATCAACCTTCCTCTAATCTAAATAACTTTTTCTTTCTAACCTCTTATCTCCACATCTGGTCCATTCTTAAACGTTAAATCTTCAAAGCCTCATCTCTCAACATCTAACAACGAACTTGTTTTTCCTTCAGTTGTTTTCAAATATTATTTCTTTGCAATGTACAGTTTTATTCAAATTACTTTACAAAGACCCATTTTAATCAAGCTGCATCCTTT
The DNA here is from genome assembly GCA_018402905.1 of Glandirana rugosa. NCBI lineage: Eukaryota > Metazoa > Chordata > Amphibia > Anura > Ranidae > Glandirana > Glandirana rugosa. The sequence goes on along the minus strand of BLSH010363131.1, from coordinate 858,025 downwards.
ATTTAATTAAATTCAAAATCAAACGCTAGGCAAATAGCTTAAAATATGAACGTGCAAACTACCTGCCTAGCCACATTTGCATTTCATGCACCTTTGCCACACACCACAACCAAGAGAATGAAGCCACTTTCTCTGTTACAGTTAAGGAGTTCATAAATTTAATCTCCCCACCCACAGCCTACTGTTTGGACAGTAAAGGAACAGCAACTCACTGATAAATCAAAATTGTTTACTGTGCTCTCTTCTGCTTTCAGTATGTTCCCTGTCAGCTGAAGTGCATGCAACAGACTCTAATTGGCTCACAATGCTGCCCTTCTTACTCCCGCTCTGAGTTTGCTGTGCAGGGGTGGCATGAGGGTGATACCAAGACAGCTTCCAGTATTTATATTAAATATTTGAAAAAATAATGAAAAAAATTAAAATAAAGGCTATGATTGGTCATATCAATCACATGATACTCGAGCAATGATATCCGTTAAACACAACAGTCATGGGATTGAGCCACTGCACAACCCAGGGGATGTGTATGCTGAGCGATGTACCAGTACGTCGCTTAGCCCGGAGCTGACACCCTTCCACAGTAAATGAACCACGGGTGGATGGTAAATGGTTAATTGGAATTGTTTTGCAAGAGAAGTACTTCCCCTCTTCCATCTTCTAGGGGGAAGTCAGGCATGGCACCAGAGTGTCCTCTGTCATGGATTCCAGAGCATCATTATGCTGGAGCCAGTGTTTGATTGTACATCAAGTTTTCCTGAGATTTGGGCTGCCATCTTAGACACAGTGAGGCTTTATATAGCCCCTACTGGGTGAGTCTGGGCTCCTGCAGTGTGCGAGAAGGTAGGGATCCTGTCCTGTCAGTAAGAGTTAGATTTAGTGAAGGGAAAGGCTCTTGCTATATGGGGATAGAATAAGGATTTTCTGGGTCCCCTTCTATTCCTGGATCAAGTGAAAAGCACCCCAGCTCCACTGTTCAGATACTGGTCAGACATCCTTGTGCACCTGGGAAGTAAGAGAAAAATTACAATACCTCACTTGTCTGGGTCCTGTTGCACAGCCATGAGGTATTCTGCATAAGGATGCAAGCCTTTGGGAGCCAACCCATGTAGGCATTGCATAATTGTGATATTCTGTATTACTGAAGATATTTAATCCCTTTGCCATTAAAGTAGAACTTCAGGCTAAACCTAACTAGCCTTAAAAAAAATGCTCCCTCACCTTTCCTAACACCTATGTTGGGAATGCCTGGGAGTGGTGACATCACCCATAGGCTCCCATGGCACATCCATTTTCGGCGGTCCCTCCTCTTGGCTGACTGACACAGGGGAGCCAGATAACCTGACTGGACTGGAGAAGGTTGAAAATAGGTAATTTTGTAAATCTTTCTTACACAGGTTAGTGAGCATAAATGTTAGGAGGGGGGAAGGATCATTTTTAAGACTGGTTAGGTTTAGTCTGAAATTTTCCTTTAAGTGCCTTTGAAACTCGTGTGAACACTTATTGTAATTATAATTTTCCACTGCGGATCTAAGAAATTTGTTGTCCGGCTTCTAACAATTATTTTTTATTGCTTTTTTAAAAGTTTCTGCAGCATCAGTGCTTAGATTTTCCAATTCTTGTCTAGTGTCTTCAATTACTTTTAATGTTTCTTTTAAACATAGAGTTGGTCTTTGGAGGCCTTTGCTTGATGTTCGAACAAGTCCAAAAACTTTTGTGGGTACCAAAAGAAATGTGATAAATTCATATTTAGAATTGATCACAATTAGGAGTTTGCCTCCTTGGATGTGTCTGGTGATGAATCTTTTGACTACCCCGATATAGTTGTCAATGCTTCTATCAATAGCTCATAGAGTTTTACAAAGTCATTGACTGTGTTCAATCTCTCAATCCATCTAGCTGCAAAAAGTATTTTCAAAAAATTTGCAGCAGGTAGCACATCACATCTTTCAATACAGTGTAGAAAAACTGCTTTTATTTTATAGATATTACAAAAGTTATGCGCTGCACCTATGATTTCTAAGTAGTTACTGATAGTTTGCACTTCAGAGGATTTAGACACTGCTTAAAGTGGTTGTAAACCTCGTTACACCAGTTTTACCTACAGGTAAGATTATAATAAGACTTACCTGTAGGTACCGTAAATATATCGTAACCTTGCACAGTTTAGGAGATATTCACTGTATACGCTTGCGCTGACAATCATCAGCGCATGCGCACTGAAAAAATGACCCACTTGTGCCGTTTCTTCAGTGCCGTGACCGATGGCTCCCACGCACATCTGCGGGAGTGATGTCATCGCGGCTCCAGCCAATCACAGCGCTGGAGGGCACGAACCCGGAAATAATTCTGGGTGACATATTGCCAGTCACAGCGGTGTCCGAGGACCGCTGCGACAGCGTCTACCTAAGATAAGTATTTCAATGCCTTTGTCTTGCAGGTTTGTTTTTTTTGTGAGTTTACAACCACTTTTATTCAGTGAGAGTTGAGCAGTGAAAATGAAGTGTGGGGTGTCTCTCTCTAACTACAGCTTGTATACCTTGTAATCCTCCTGACATGAATGAAGCTCTATCATAGCTGTGTTAAATACTGACATCCTATTCCAAATGTTCTTACATTTTATAACATAAGGAAGCTAACTCTCTTATATAACTTTCTCAATAACTGGAAACAATTGCAGAAAGTTCTTTGGAATAAGTCAACATACCAAACACAGAGCGGCCTGTTCAACTTCACTGCTATCTGCATTTGAGCAGTAATACAGAGAAACGTTTGTAGAGAAATATATTACATGCCTTAACTATTTAATTGTGTATGGTAGGACTTGAGTGCATATCCCCCTTTTCAGGACCTTCTAACACTGTGTTCTTAAAGGAGTTCTGGGGTCACAGCACACTTTCATTTTATAACATCAGCATTGTAATAGCAATACAAAAACTAGTTATTTTTGACAATCCAAAATAAGCTTACATGAAAAATCTCCTTTCATGTTCTGAGTTCTAATTGTCTGCTGGCTATCTCTTTCCACAATTTCTTGGATTCCCTATATGCTCTGTAGCTTTCCCTTTGCTGTTTATTTTCAATTCCTCCCTAACTCCCTAGCTACTTCACTAACCCAGGCTCAAAATACCAACCAATTGTTCTCTTCGTTCCTCCCAAGACCTCCTGCTCTCAAGCTCACCCCCTCCCATTCTCGCCTCCAGGACTTTTCCAGAGCCTCTCCCATCCTATGGGACTCCTTACCCCAATATGTCCAATTATCTCCTACTCTGCTCTTATACAATCCCTGAAAACCCATCTCTTCAGAGAAGCGTATCCTGCCTTCACTGTTTACCATTATAGGGGTGGCTAGGAGTGGGGTTGGGGCATGGTTGGGAAGGGTGATTTTGTGCACCTATTCTCTGAGAAAAAAAGCCCTGTATGGTTGTATATAAAATGCACTTTTTATCTTTCAGAAAGTAGTTCCCTGTGCTAAACCTTTCATCCATTTTCTTCATTGCGGCATTTTTAAATGTCAAAAGCCAGTATAAAGGAATAGTAGTGGTAAAAAAACACTTGTAGGTTAACTAATCATTTTTGTTGTATAATTTTCCTTTAAGGAAGCTACATTTTGAGCTTAGATACAAATTAACAGTATCTACTTTAGCTAGCTTATCTTAAAAAAGCATTGACAGTTCCTTTAGTATGGTCTGACAGATCAAAGCAATCAGTCTAACCCTACTTCTCCTTCTTACCTTCCACACAAAATATGTGTTTCAATTGTAGGCATTCGTTTCTTTCTGTGCTCGGCTGCTTTTCTCATATTTTCTGCAACCAACTGGTTTTCCACAGACTTTTTTAGAGTTTTTTTTGGACAGACAAAAACATCATGAAAGCAGTTTTGATGGAATTGGTTGGCAGAATATTTTTCTAAATATTTAACTGCTTTTTCCAATTGGGAGCCAAGAAGATGAGAGTTAATCCCAGCTCCTGACTTGTAAAATGTTCTGTGTAGTAAGCCCCATCCTCGGCAACAGAATAGGCTAACCACTTCCATCTAGACAGCCACTTGTACTGCAATCTTAGATTTTGGCCCTTTTCTTGATAGTGTTTTGACACTGGAAATTAATATGTTTTATCTGTGACCGACAGAATCTAAATCACTTATGTTGCTCCTGTTTATAAAATTATGTATGTAATTCTTCAAAAGAGGAGGTGAACATAAAGCAATACAAGTTGAAGGGTTATATTCCTCTGCATCTGTAGAATTGGGCTGTCACAGACAAGAACTAGAGCTGGCTTGGTGTAAAGTTAGCACAACTGTACATTTGTCTTGATTTTAATCCAGTAATTCCTGTCTTGGAACCTTACTGAAAAAAAATGAACTAATTTGAGCTTGCTTTGATCTTTTTCCTGCTGTTGGCTTCATTTTGGTTCCAAAAAGAACATAACAAAACAAAAGGTCAAACTTCTTTTGGAAACACAATTTAAGAAGTTAATTTTAGGCCTGGTTCATAGGCGATTTCAGATGCAATTTCAGTTGCACAGAATTGCATGATAATGGAAATCACATTGTTTTCAATGCTGACCATTCACATCAATGCAACACAGCTGTGATTTGGGAGAAAGGTCCTTTCTGCTTTGGTGCGATTCCAGCACAATTTTGGCCCCACAAATATATACAAAACAAAACCAAAAATTCAACCAAGTATCAACTAAGTCGCATTAGATAATCACACTGAAAATCAGGTTAAAATCTGATTGCAAAGGCAATTGCTAACATTCCCTAAAACCCCTTTACCAGTCACTTTTCTTTTTTGGATTTTTATAACATTTCTTTCTCTTTATGCCTATTGCCACCGGTCTCATACGTTACACTCCCTTGACCACTATGTTTCCAAAAGAAGGAGAATCTTTTCTAACCCATGTAATCAGCCAAGACAGTTAAAGCAATACTGCCTATCCCTCATGCAAGCCGTTATCAAAAAATTTCTCACTCTCAGCCAAACCATATAAATACCTGAAAGATCAGTGCCAACTACACCCTCTGACCCACAATCTATCACCTGATACTTCACCAACCTCTACATACTCCTCCCCATCTATGACTTCCCAAACTTAACTAGAGTTACGCTCTGCATAGTCAATCACCACTAGTGCTGTTACCTGCACATGATTCCAATGAACTGAATCCTTCTACAGCTTTAAATCCTTAATATATTTTAGGAACACTCCTACTTGTGCAAACTCTACTTTGCTTAAATATCGACACTTAACCCAAAAGCTAACCCAAATTCCAGAGGCTCCCCTATTCGACATGAAAATTCCCCTGAGGCACAGAACCAGGTATTCAAGTTCACCATCTCACTGTTATACCCTCTTCTTGCCTCACCACTGGTCCATGTACTCCAGCCTCATTTCCATAAGCATCAGTGACTCATTGAGCTATTGAATTATTGATTATCGAACAAATATTTACTATACTGTTGATATTCCTGGTTTGTTCCAGGCTAAAAGAGACATGCATAGTTTATGATAGCACAGACCTGATCTCTACATGCAATCTTGTTAAGACTGATTTTTTTTTTAATTAAATGTTATTATTGCATATTAAGGTACTGCACTTGGACTACTTGGAGGTTGGTAATTACTCTACAAGAGATACACAAATTTTCTCTCTCTCCCATCCCTTATTACCTTTCACATCCCACTCCTCCCCACCCCCTCCCCTCTCTCATTTACTCCACCCAAAATTCCATTCTACAGTATAGAGAGGAGCCAGGCTTCTGACATCTCCCTCTAACACATATACCCATAGCCTTCTCAGAGTTATATATACCATTGTATTCTAGCCACGTCACCCTCTATGTTAACTGAGTGAAATACAAGCCAATACACTAACAAAAATCCTTCCCCTTAAACACTTTGAACCTGCATTATCCCTACCCCACATCCTGATTAAGGGGCACATGCACACAGCAACAAGGGGTTACACAGTTCCAAACCAAGCACAGGCGGGCCTCTCAAATGTAAATACAGCCCTTTTTAATGCCACTTGTCATAACATCCCCCGAGGGGACTGATCCGCATACATCCATTAATTGTCTACATCACTACCTCGGGTACTACCCTATGGACTCCTGAGCTGCAACCTTCCGTGAAAGATTTCCTCTTTTACTAAACCAACTAATATCCAGTTGTATAGTGGAGGGAGAAGACAGGTAGGTATATATTCCCCCTCCCTGCCTTCCCCCTTCTCTCTAAGGGAATCAAGACAATCCCCCACAGATAAACTACTCCTACCATCCCCACAACCAGTGGACTCTGGAAGACCCCGCTGACCATTTCCAGGCACACCTCCCACCCAGGGTTGGGTTGAAGGCCTAAACCCACCCTGGATATCTTCGCCTCCTCTTGACACCTACCCCCTGCCCACATACCTCTCTAGATCCATTTTAGTACTTTTCTTTTTTCCTCCCTCACTTTTTTTTATATCTTCTTTTTACCCTCCCCCCACCTACTACCTTTTTTTCACTCCCTCCTTTTTTCTTTTCATGATTTTACCTAGATCTCTCCATACACCCGTCCCCCATCCACAGTTCTCCTCCGCTTCTATAGGTCCCACCCAAATCCGGAAGTTGGGTTGGGACCCACCCTCCACACGGACCTTTACCAGTCGCCCCAGAAGGTCTCAGGTGACCAACACCCCTACCATCCTCATCAAATAGACACCCCCTAACAGAACTAAGGGAATCTCTCTTCCCCCTTCCGTCCCTCCCCCTTATATATGGATGGACAGAAGAGGGAGGTGATATGTTGACCTATAATCAACCAAATCATTTTCTCCTTTAGAAAGTGCCTTCCAACGTCGAGTCCTCAGGTATCCCATCATGGGCTCCATCACTACATCTGTTA
>BLSH010363131.1:840780-851124 GCA_018402905.1 Glandirana rugosa | reverse complement strand
CGCTGACCATTTCCAGGCACACCTCCCACCCAGGGTTGGGTTGAAGGCCTAAACCCACCCTGGATATCTTCACCTCCTCTTGACACCTACCCCCTGCACACATACCTCTCTAGATCCATTTTAGTACTTTTCTTTTTTTCCTCCCTCACTTTTTTTTATATCTTCTTTTTTCCCTCCCCCCACCTACTACCCACTTCTCCCTCCTCTACAGCCTCTCTTGCTCCCCTCCCCCCTCTAGCTACCAAAATTCTTAACGAGCCCTACCAATTGACAACACTACCAAAGCACCCACTTTCCTTCAGATATGGGTCACATTGATCTCCTCCTAACCCACCTTCATAATGTCCTCACCTAACAGCACGGCCAAGGCACGCACTTTAAAACTGACAAAAACAAAAATGTGGCACTGAAAAGGTTAAAAACAGTGCAAAAAATATATAGTTCATAAAGTGTAATCAGGTGATGAATTCTGAAAACTTCAAGGAACAAACAGTCTCTAGGTGAAATGCTCACTCACCAGCTCCAGGTACTGTCTCAATTAAGAGAGCAGCCAAAGCGCTTAGATAGAGCCACTGTGATGGGCTGGATCATAGAGATGTCTCTCTGTTCAGGATGTCTCCTGTATAGAAAAATAAAAATAAAACAACATAGTGCAGTATGTCTGTACACTGAAAAACAGAAGTGCACAGTGACAGTACATAAGACTCCCGTGTAGATGAGGAAAGCGACTTCAAATGATATGACACCACCGCCATAAGCAATGCACGCTCACCAGAAGTACACTTTAATAGTGCCTGTATGGATGCAGCCAGTTGGTCGGATTCACACGATAGGTCTCCAGTCCAATAGGTGTCCAGAACATGCACAGATGTTCCAAAGGCATAAAGGCGGCCATCATAACACCAAACATGTTGCCCGAATAAAACAAAAATGTAGCAACATAGTGTAATTCGTAGTAAAATTTATTTTAAAACATCAAAAAAAGACAGCCATAAAATAATAAAAAGTGACTTGCATCTAAAGCACCACCGTATGCTCACAGGCAGCGACGGTGCTGTGTCACATATGTATGCAGGTTCCTGATGTGTTTCCTGCAATAGCTCTTTATCAAAGGGTCCTACACTATCATTAGATGTATCCCATTTATATACTGTACCCTTGAGTAGCTATCACACACAGCTGAGTGGCCAAAAACGCCACACAAGGTGTATATGGGTGCACTTCCTGGTTCAGCACCATTTTCCCGGAGACTGTGATGGTATCCCTAAATGCCAAAGGCCTTAACATACCTGAAAAATGCTTGCAGCTATTGTCAATCATGTGCAGCATAAAGGCAGACATAGTGTTAATACAAGAGACACATTTTCATTCAAATTCCATCCCTAAACTAGAAAATGTATTCCCTTCTCAAGCTTATCATGCTATCTCCACAATATCCAAATCTAAAGGAGCCTCAATACTTACCTTCAGATCTCAGATACCATGATAGATGACCAGGGTCGATATGTTTTCATCAAAGGCACTCTCAAGGACACATTAGCAAACATTTATAGCCCTAATGTTTCTCAAGTCCCCTTCTTTAGATCCATCTAGCAAATTCTATTTACCTTTCAAAAAGGCATCTTGATCATAAGAGGAGATTTTAACGTCCCCCTTGAACCCCTACTAAATACATCCTCTGTAACATCATACCAAGTAATAAAGCAAATCAAACTAAGCCTTCAAAAACTCCTCCTTCACGATACCTGGCGTACCCTTCATCCAACGTACCCTTCATCCAACGGACAAAGACTTTACTTTCTTCTCAGCCCCCCACAATAGGTACTCCCGCCTAGTCTACTTTTTTCTCAAACAACAATACCTTAACAATGGCCACAATTGAACTGATGCTCTTATCAGACCATCAGCCTATCACCCTGACCATAACATTGCCCGAACATATTCCCCAGATGAAAATATGGCGTCTAGATGCATCATTTCTAACAGATAAAATCAAGTCAGTTGAAATACGTAAATGCTTCACTGATTACTTCAGGGAAAACAATAACCCTGATAACTCACATATGACCCAATGGGAAGCACACAAATGTGTCATCAGGGGCAAGCTCATTGCCCTGGCCTCAGCAGTCAAACTAGAGAAACAAGCATGTATTAAAGAAGTCTTTTCTAAACTTAAAGGAGTTGTAAAGGCAGAAGGTTTTTTAACTTAATGCATTCTATGCATTGTGATAAACCTTCAGTATGTAGCATCCCATAATTACTTACCTGAGCCTCATCTCTCTCCAGCGGTGTCCACGAATGTCTAAGCCATCCGGGACACTCCTCCCAATTGGCTGAGACGCAGCAGTGGTGCCATTGGCTCCCACGGCTGTCAATCAAAGTCAGCCAGCCAATCAGGGGAGAGAGGGGGCAAAGCCGGGTCCGTGCTCCATACCTGAATGGACACACGTAGCTCTGACTTGGCTCGGGCATTCAATAGGAGGGTGGGCCAGCAGCAGCAAAGAGGGACCCAAGAAGAGGAGGATCCTAGCTGCTCTGTGCAAAACCAACTGCACAGAGAAGTATGACAAGTTTGTTATTTAAAAAAAAAAAACAAGACTTTACAATCACTTTCAAATGCTAGAAACTCACAAGCGCCCATTAGCTCAACAAACATATCAAGAACTAACAGACGCCCGTACTCTTCTACAAGAAGAAATCATGCGCAACTTAAAACTAAAATATACGCTAACCCAAAAACAATTTTTGGCAACAAAAACGGTCATCTACTTGCACAAGCGCTACAATCAAAAAAGGCAAAGGAGACAGTCCACCAACTACATTCCCCAACAGGAAAATTACTTACCAATAACATGGATATAGCAAAGGAATTTGAAGGATTTTATTCAGCCCTATATAATCCTGATTCGCCTAACCTGCTAACCCTATCCACATCCTCCAGATCACATTCTATCCAAGATTTTCTGATTGACTCTCTAAACCACCCAATTAGCTCAAAGGAATGGGAACTAGCAATCAAACAAATAAAACCAAAGAAAAGCCCTGGTCCTGATGGCCCAACTGCGGCCTACTATAAAGCTTTTCCAGAAGTGCTGGTCTCCCCCTTTATAAGAGCTTTCAATTCTCTTTCCACCTCTTGCCCTCTTACACCTAGAATTCTCGAAGCCCATATAGCGGTCATTCCAAAAGAAGTAAAAGATCCCTTACTTCCAGCAAAGTATAGACCTATTTCACTCCTCAACACCGACAAGATTAAAATATTCTCCAAAATCCTAGCAAATAGGCTCCTCCCACGTCTTCCAACAATTGTCCACAGAGAACAAGTGAGTTTTATCCCTGGTCCTGAGGCCAGGGATATTGCCATCAAAGCCCTCAATCTACATCATGTCCTGACCCAATCAGACCAGAAGGGTTTCTTTATATCCGTAGATGCTGAGAAGGCATTTGACAGGGTAGCCTGGGACTATATGGAAGCAACACTTAAAGCACTAGAACTAGGTACCCATATACTGGGCTTTATGATGTCCCTATATGTCAATCCACTGGCAAAAGTATGAGTAAACAATACCCTGTCAGATGTCTTCTCTGTCCGAAAAAGGACAAGACAGGGCTGCCCCCTATCCCCCATACTTTTTATACTCACCCTAGAACCATTTCTACACTGTCTCAGACACAACCCAGATATCCAAGGGATACAGGTAAAGTCAGCCAGCCAATCAGGTAAGAGAGGGGGCAGAGCCAGGTCCGTGGTCCATACCTGAATGGACACACATAGCTCTGACTTGGCTCGGGTGCCTCCATAGGAAGCTGCTGGCTGTGGGGGCATTCAATAGGAGGGATGGGGCAGGAGCAGCAAAGATATTTTCAACATTTCCGCACAATATCCAATCTGAAAATCAATCTTTCCAAGTCCTTTGCACTGAATATCACCCTTCCACAACAGTTGGTGAAACGATACCAGGAAACATTCCACTGGAAGTCAGACTCCATCACATACGTAGGCATCCAGCTCCCATCCAAATTACAAGATCTGTAGACAAAAAATTACCTACCTATTCTGAATAATCTAACATCTGATCTCAAACAATGGAACAAACCAATATTTTACTGGTTTGGTAGAGCAGCAATCCTAAAAATGAATGCTCTCCCATGCTTGCTCTACATTTTACAAATGGTCCCCATATACCTTCCCCCTACATTTTTCAAGGCATACAAACGTTCTTGCTCCAAATTCCTATGGGGAGATCGCAAACCCAGAATAAGCTATACTCAACTTTCTTTACCAAAACATTTAGGAGAAACAGGCTTACCAGACCTTCTGAACTACTACCGAGCCTGCCACCTCACAACAATAAACGACTGGAACGTCCATAAACCCCACAAATATTGGGTTACTTTAGAAGCAGCCTTTACCTCTCTATTCCTAGAGTCTGTACCCTGGTTACTAGATGGTCACATCCCAATGGATTTATGCACGCACCCCTTAATTGGTCCAACTGTTCACTGTTTCTGAGCAACATGGAAGGCCACCCACTGTCATCTTCCCCAGGCCCATTTACTCCAATTAGATTAAACCCAGACTTCCCCCCCAGACATGCACACCCAATTTTTATCTGAAATCTGGTCTCATGGCCAGATACTTGCATCCCACTTTTTTAACAGGGGGGGTAAATTGTTATCTAATACAGATCTGTCATCCTGTTTGAAGAAAAGTCCCATCCCCCCTGGACATACCTCCTACTTAAACACTATTTACACTCTCTTACAAAATCAACCTGTTCAAGAACACTCACCCCATTTGAAATGGTTTGCCTAAAGTAGACCCCTCAACACCACCTCATCTCCACTATACACTCCTTGCTCTTTGCGGAATACTCCTTGAATGGGAGCAAGGCCTGTGTATCCTGAGAAAGAGACCTTTCCCTCGCACAAGAAGATTGGAAACAAATCTATCTAAATACCAACAAAGGCTCAATTAACGTATCCACTCAAGAAAATGGATTCAAAATCCAAACACGCTGGTATCGCACCACAACGTTTCTACACAAACTTCACCCAGAAATCCCAGGGTACATTGTTACACATCTGGTGGTCATGTCTGCGACTCCAACTTTTCTGAAATGAAGTGAGATGCATCATTATGCAGGTATCCTCTTATGAACTAGAGCACTCCCCCACACAATTTCTCCTCCATCACTCACCTCTTCAACACAAAACCTGTCACAAATCATTAGCCATGCATATGGTCAACACAGCAAACAATGTATACCACAACACTGGGGCTCTCCTCATCCTCCCTCAATTAAAGAATGGCTCCATAGAATCTGAAAAAAACATAAATGGAGGAACTGATACACATAGCCCAGGATAGCCTGGTATACGACCACAAAATGTAGTTTGAAATGGGCATTCTGGACACACTTCCAGACAACTTCAGAATTCTCCCAACTAAGTAACACATCAGGTTAAGCTTAGGAAGATGCTCGATAACAATATATTCCTTTCAAAACTAACAGCCATTACCATACACACCAAACCCTACCTATAGCCCCTTCCCCATATAGGCATCCTTCTCTCAAATGCCTGCATACGACCCCGCCGCATCAAAAATACAACTACGTATGGAGGGGAGCAAGGATTGACACCCCGCCTCCCCCGTCCTTATACTTACTGTTACAACCGCCCCCCCCGCCCTTATCTTATCCTATTTTATTTTCTCACAAACAATGTTCTTCTCAGCTCATAAACATCAGTGCCAGCATAAGGCAGGTTAGGCAGCATGGAGGGGGTGGTAAAATATCAATCCCCAGCCACTTGCTGGGGATTCCCTACTTGCCAACTGTCTCCCCTTTGTGCTAGGTGGGAGCACGGGCACACACATTGCCGTACATGACAGGCAGCATAGTGTGTAGCCTGGCATCTCCCTCTCCTGACACACAGCAAAACCAGTGTCCCACACCCTGCCCTGCACAGGCTCGCAGTGCAGGCACCAGGAGTACTGACCTCCCCCAGTACATCTAGGGAGTAGGGTGGTGCATTATTACTGACCGCTCCTCAGCTTCTGCATAGATGCCAAGGAATGCCCGTGCAAGGCAGCCACATGTGGGCAAGCTTAAATCCTCTAGGTTCGCCCTCAGTGTGCACCGTTGCCTGACCCGGTATACACCAGGAAAGAAGATGGTAATGCCACAGGTGTGCTGGATGGGGAGGGATGAATGGAGCCAAAGGTGTACTGGATGGGGGGAGGTGAATGGAGCCACAGGTGTGCTGTATTGGGGGGAGGTGAATGGAGCCACAGATGTGCTGGATGGTGAGGGGGGAGGTGAATGAAGCCACAGATGTGCTGTATTGGGGAAGGGTGAATGGAGCCACAGGTGTGCTGGATGGAGGGGGGTGATTGCAGGCATAGGTGTGCTGGATAGAGGGGGGTGATTGGAGACATTGGTGTGCTGGATGGGGGGTGAGGGATTGGAGGTATAGGTGTGCGGGATGGTGGGGGATTGGAGGCATAGGTGTGCTGGATGAGGAGTGAACTGAAGGCATAGGTGTGGTGGGGCATTGGAGGAGGAGGTCTGCTGGGGGCATATTGGTGGCAAAATAGTGCTGGGTGGGTACTGAGGTCTGATGGGGGGGCATCAGTGGAAAAGGTGTGCTGGGGGGCATCTGTGAATGCGGGAGAGCTTCACAGAAGACCTAAAGGCTGTTAACCCATGCAACGGAAGTTCAAAGACTAGAAGATTCTCCAGGATCCAGCTGCTTGGGTTAACATTTACTACCCGTAAGTAAGCTCACTAAAGCTATAGAGATTTTTTAGCTAAACTTCATCTTTAAAATGTTAGTCCAGTATATTTTTCTTTTTAGTGGCCCCTGCAAGTACTGTATATGCCATATTGTGCTAGTATGCACAGCATATTAGCACATTATGGCAGACTTACCTCTGACATAGCGCTCACTGACTGCCCTGACATACCGCTCAGTTTAGTAATGTATAGATAACATACAGTACAGTGTTCCTGTACTTTACTATATGACTAATGTGTATACTTTCTGTGTAATCTATTTCTATTCTAATAAAAATGTGTTTGGGAAAAATAATATCTGATTGCAGTAGTGCAGTTTATATATCTGATTGCAGTAGTGTATTTGGTATATATGCCTGATATGCTATATATGTATTTGACACTTATGTTGTGTATCCCTTCTTTTTTGATATGTAGAGGATCTGTTTTTAATATCTCAACCACTCACCCCTGAGGAAGATCTCTGATCAAACATCATTGAAACGCGTTGGGTCTTTGCCACCATAGGCAGATCTAGTGGTCTTCTTTTAAGCCTTTTTTGGCTATTCCCCTACATATTTGTTTTTGTTTACTGTTATATGTTTATATTTATTCCATTTTTGCCTAGGTCTTTGATGTGAATCATTGCCCATCTGGGTGATTACCTTCTTGCCTTTTTTTTGTTTTAAATGTATCAATAAATATATTTTTTTATATATGTTACCTTGTTCTTAGTGAGTTGGTCTCCTCATACAAAGTCCCAAAGGGGGTTTCTCTTGTGCTTCTACAATGATTGCAGTAGTGTGAACCTGGCTCAATCACCATATGTTATTTATCAATACAGATATCCAAGAAAAAAGTACTCTGCTATCTGCTCTACTCTAAGACACTGAGCCATAGTGCCAATGAACTGACCTTCTGGTAATTGTGCCTGTCACAGAGGCAGGCGGCCATAGTCTCACACAGTACTTGTGTCCAGGAGATCAGCTTACAAGCACTATGCTTGGTCTGTAGCCCTTTTCTATCACTCCTTTAAGGAGATCTTAATAGTGAAGGAATTTCCTAAACTTCCTGACCATTTGATTACTGTGATTGGCTGTCACAGTGATCACGTCTTCAGGAGCCCACCCAACTGGTTCCCAATTGTAAACATTCCATATGGAAATAGTAAATACAGTAAATATATGTAACAGTGCTGATGGCATGCAACTAAGAGCACTTCCAACACCTGGGTTTGTATACCCCATATGTCCATCCAAATACCCAAACACAAATTGCAACAATAAATAAACACACAATCCAGAATGTGGAAAAATTAGGCCACAGCCCCTTTATTGGGTTTAGAAATATTAATAATAAATTTATTTGTTTTCAAATTAAAACCTACAAACAACCAAATGACAATTTAAACCAATAACACCAAACCACTCAGTCTTTAAGACTTAAGCTGACCACATTTAACTATACCAACCATACTGTTGCAGATAGTGTCCACCCAGAAAGTAGGTGACATTACCCCATAGAGTTCCACCTCGACAAAGAAAAACAAGAAAACAGGGAGGGTTGGGCAAGGGAAAGCAATTTGGTGTTCAGATGAAGCGGTAGGAAGATCCCAAGGTAACTGTTGATAGCTGTAGAGACAAGACATATAATGAGAAAAGGTAACAGAGACTGGATAGCTGTTTTTCCAAATCATGACTCACCAATCTGCCAGTTGTCTGAGTAGTAACTCTCCTTGGGGATAACCCACAATCGGCTCAGCAACAGCACTGCTGCCCAGTAACTCCAAACAGCTTGGTACCTGAAAGAAAAGCATAAAGAACCGGAAAACAGCACAGGAATTTCATCAAATTGGACCTTCTAAAATAGATAATGGGATATAAGCAGTGAAAGACAACTAAAGAAAAAATAGCAACAGTCCTATAAGGCCATTTTTCTTTTATGTCTGTGGCCCTAACATAATAGTGACACTGGCTGTATACAGATATGGGGCAACATGGTGTTAAAGCCCACTGCTAGGCTGCCATATACAGTATATGCGTACAGCCGGTTGGATGGGTATACATTCTCTACATATGTGATAGCTGTAGAACACAGCTGTACTTACCTTGCCTAACAAGCTAGGAGCCCAGTTTGTAAGCTTCCTTTGACCAGATGAGAGACAGGAATTCCTCAATTATGCAATTTTGCAGGGCAGGCAAGGGGAGCCGCAGCCTGCAACAGGTGCAGGGTAGACTGGCAACACGTGGCGGGTGGATGACCAGCAAGGACCAGATAAGTGGTATATGGTTCAGAGCAGATAAGTAACAGGATGCATACTTGTAGGAGCCAGGTGAGCAACTGACGGTCAGGTACAGGCATGGACAGCAGGCAGGAGAATGGTCAGGATACAGGCAAAGGTCCACAACACTGGATCAGGTGGATTAGCAAGAGGCAACTAGAAACCAAAGACAGGCCGAGGTCAGGGCAGGTAGCGTTCAAGCATGGTCAGGATGAGCCAGGTCAATCACAGGAGCCAAGTACAGGAATGGGCACAGGAACACAGGAAGAGCTACAGATCAGACAGCAACTAACTAGTGCAGCTGCTGCACTTACATAGGGCACTTGAGGCCAGTATCGGTGGCAAATGCACGCCTGCTCATCCGCGTGCACCACAGAGCTTTACTTGCACTACTGCCAGCGTGTCCTTCCAGGTTTTATTGTCAAAACTTAATAGAACAAGCTGAAGGTAGAAGCTTCCATGCACAGCTGCACCAGATTTTGCACTCTCCAATTTTAGTAAATCAACCCCTAAGGGTCTTTTCACACATACGGACCATTCAGTTTTTCAGGTGGACCTGAACAGACTCTCCAGGCACCTCTATGGAGCGGCAGATGTCAGCGGTGACATGCGGTGACATGTCCGTTGACATCTGATCCGCCCCACTAAATCCAGACGGATGGAAACCCTATTTTCCATCCGTCTGGTGGATCAGATCGGATGGGAACAGACAGGCAGATCCATTTTCATCCGATCCCTCATAGAGGAGAGAGGGATCTGACAGGTCCGTCTCTGTACAGTGAGTAGTGATGGACCTGTCATCTGCCGGCTCAGCGGGGATCAATGGATCGATCACTGCTGAGTAGAGTTGAGCGAACACCTGGAAGTTCGGGTTCTGCTGGTCCGTCCGAACTTCGTGACAAAGTCCGGGTCCGGGTCCGGACGGAACCCGAACGATCGCACGGAAACAGTGCTTCAAGCCTGCCTGGTCGTCTTGGGCTTGAAGGTCCACAAGCGAGTTGAGATGAGTCGTCACTAGCTAGGTAACTAGGGGCGACTCGGCCGTCTACTGTCCAGGTAGTGATGAGTGACATGTCTCTGCCTGGACAGTCTAGGGAGAGAGGAGATACTCCCTAGCCTACTTTTACCTAGACGGACAGACAAGGGTAGGCTAGACTAGGTGGTCTGCCTACCTTTTATCCCAAAGGTAGGCAGACCTAAATCACCCCGCCTAGTCTACAGTTGCCTGTACAGTGGCGTACAGTGGCGACTGTAGACGGCGAGGTATCTCCACGGACCTCTCAG
>BLSH010363131.1:820048-832973 GCA_018402905.1 Glandirana rugosa | reverse complement strand
CCAATGAGGTGGAGCTTGAACATTAACCCCTCCCACCTTGTACTCCTTAAAATCCCCCCCACCACCATTGACAAACATTCACGGCCTGAAGAAGGGGCAGGAGCCCCGCAACGCGTCGCCGTTTCCAGCTGCCCATTGGACGAAGAGGACCACCTGCATCTGCCCTGCACGGACCGAATGAACGCCCGAACGGTCGTTCACGCCAAAATCCACCGGAGCCAGAGGAGGAGACGCCGGGAACCATCAACGCCGCCCCCCCCCCAGCCCACCACCGCCAGGCAGACCAGGACCTCATCCCAGCAGCCATTCCGGACAGACCAAGGACAACTATAGCCAGCAGTGGCTGACACTGCAATGCGCACCTGCACACTACCATTGTGAGTAGTTTTAATCTTGTTTAATAAATTTGTTTTATACACTACTGCACTTAGAGGCGCACCTTTCTTGTTCTTTGTCATACACACGGTGCGATGGTCTTATGACCAAACGGGCCAAAATCGTACTTTGGATATCGTATCTCGCGTATTGACGTGCACTAAACGATGGTACGACCAAGCCGAAAGTAGTGACATACAACGAGCGTATAAAGAGCAAGTTCCGTTATCGTGCGCCACCCTTTGGGCTCCTTCATCTAATTTCATGTTAGTTGAAGTTTGGTGAGCGTTGATTCGCGACTTTCAGATCGTTCCTGAACGTTCATTCGTCAACCAGCCATGTTGAGATCTAGAGAGAGAGAAATCTTGCTATTGTTGGCCCAGGAGTCCTGGCTTGAACCCAAAACCAACGTAGGAGGAGGAGGAAGAGGAGTTGTTGGACCAAAAATTGGTTACTTAACCGTAATCAATTTGGTCATATGGCTTTAGTCAGGGAGCTCCAGGAGCACAATCCTGATGATTTCAGGAATTATCTTCGGATGACAGATCTACTTTAACCACCTCTAAGCATTGGTGTCCCCATATATTCAGAAGCATGCGCCTTGCTATCACCCCTGGGCAAAGGCTCATTGCCACCTTGCGCTACCTGGCGACAGGAAGAAGCCTCCAGAACCTCAAGTTCACTACAGGCATCTCCCCCCAGGCTCTTGGAGTCATTATTCTTAAGAAATGCTCAGCCATCATACAGGTGCTGCAGAAGGACTATATTAAGGTATGTTTCATGTTAATACCGCATTTCATGTGTTTCTGCTTGATAATATTGTATTTGTCCTTTTTGCCAATACCTAATTAGCAACATTACAATATGCTGTGAATGTCTTCTTTGGTCTCATGCATGCTGCATGCTCTAGGCTTTTTTCACCTCCTTTTTCCTCTACACACCTCCCCAGCATGTTGTCCTGTGTCCATACACACTCAGCCTGGTAACGTCACAATTATTTATGTCAGCTGCATTTTAGGCCTTAACCCCATGCAAAAACACAAACTTTTTAAACATTATTTGTGTGTTTCAAATCATGCAGAGCACTTGAGGTCTTCTTATTATGTCAAAATGAATCCCCATGCTCCCGAAAAGTTAGATCAGCATTTAAATTTACTAAATCTGCTGACATGTAATCTCCTATACACACTCTCCATCTTTTGTGGGTCACATTTCCTTAATAATTACCCAAACCATGTAGTGCAAGGGCCTGCTTGATTACCTACTAATTTGACCTCATATGATATCTTTTGGTTGATTATTCTTTGAAAAATGTATTTTGAATAGTATGGTGTGTATGTAGCTTAGGATTATCACACTTCTTACCTGTCCACTGTGCTGGAAATGGAAGTCTAGCCTTATGTTGCCCTTGCATTTTTATGTTAAAGAACATTTATATGTTTTGTGTGCAAGTAGTGTTTTTTTTCTCCACAGTTTCCTTCCGATCCCCAGCAGTGGCAGGAAGTTGCTGCTCAGTTTTTGCAGCAATGGGATATTCCCAACGGATGGGGTGCCATTGATGGCAAGCATGTGAGGATTGTCCCACCTCCCAACTCTGGCTCCTATTACTTTAATTACAAGGGGTTTTGCAGCATAGTGATGCTTGCCATTGTGTCTGCAAACTACGAGTTTTTGTACTTGGATGTGGGGAAGAATGGCCGCAATTCAGACGGAAGAGTAATCATGCAAACCGAATTTTATAGGCAGCTTCAGAATGGCACCCTCAACTTGCCACCTGCAGACCAAAATGTGGAGGGCCTCGATTTTGTCTTTGTTGCAGATGAGGCGTTTGGTCTTGGAGAACATCTTATGAAGCCATTTCCTCAACGCAACCTGACCCGTGAGCAGAGTATTTTCAATTAGAGGCTTTCTCGTGCTCGAAGGGTGGTGGAAAACGCATTCGGAATTTTGTCTAATAGGTTCCGTCTATTTTTAACACCCATAAACCTGGCATTGTATAAAATCAATCATGTGGTATTGTGCTGCTGCATCCTCCATAATTTTTTTATGTAGGAATGCTACCAGTTATATGACCACCATGCCCAGTAACATTGATCCAGCCCTGCCAGGCCCTAGTACATTGGCTGAAGGTCGTCCATCGTTGGATGCAATGGCAGACCTCCAGACTAGCCGTGCTACCTTGGCCACCCAGAATGCAAGGGATTTGCGGATAAAATATATGGAGTATTTTGTGGGGAGAGGGGCTGTGTCCTGGCAGGACATGATTCCTGATCGTGTTTAATGTTTTGTTGTCCTTATAAATTAATCATTCAGTTTAACTACTCTTGTCTGTCATTTTTATATGTATAAGAGATGTTCTATATATGTGTTTTATTTTGGCACTTGCTCCAAGAGGGAAATCTAACCTTCATTTCTCCACAAGGTCACAATATCAGCTTCAGCTAAGTATTTTGGTGTGCAGGGGGTCTGCTACATACACACACAATGTTTTTGTTCTTCATGCATTCCATGCATGAAGAACAAAAACATGATGCATTCCCAACTGCTTCAAAGTTTTCCTGCTGAAATTCGCATGAGTTGACCACATATAAGAGCACATTCGCTCTGTAAATAAATCAACTTAGGGAACTCACAGGTATACATTAAGTAAAGAAGAAGCCACACACTGTTAGTATCAAAGCATTATATTACTCGCACATTCCGAGGTGCTTTTTAACGTGTAAAAGTCATCTTAAAAACACACATCAAACACACAAATATTTTAGGCCCCAAATGACAAAGTGTGTAAACATGTGCTCTATCCCATCAGGGGTTCTCAAGTGTCCTATGTCTTGGGGGCAAACCCCCTTCCTCCATACTGGAGTTTCTTGGAGAGAGGGGTGTTGCATCAGCGAAACACGTGAGTTGATGCCATCAGGGGTTCTGATCTGCCGCGTTTTGGGGTGCCCCCTTTATCCAAACTCGATTAGCTTTGATAAAGGGGGCACCCCCGAAACGCGTCAGTTCAGAACCCCTGATGGGATCAACTCACGTGTTTCGCTGATGCAACACCCCTCTCTCCAATAAACTCCAGTTTGGAGATAGGGGGGTTGCCCCCCAGAAATATGACACTTGAGAACCCCTGATGGGATAGATTACATTTACACACTTTTTCATTAGGCCATTTGAAAAACAGTCAACAATTCCCCCCAAACAGAGATGTTAAACTAAAATGGTGTCCCCCAAAAACCAGCGCAACTGCAACAAATGTTAACATTTCTCTAGCATGTCCCCAACATCCGTCAATCTCCTTTGTAATTCTTTTGCTGCCCTTTGGATGTCCTCCAACTCGGCACAGCACCACATAATTTCCTGGCGTAACCTGCCCACGGTGCATTGGGACACCTCATGACCTGGTAAGAAGAGGAAAATGTATTGGGTAATGATGGTCAAGTGGCTGAGGGCCAACATAGTGATTTGGGGGCATTTTTTTTTTTTGAAAGTGAGATATTTTAAATTGTTTGGTATTTGATGAATTTTATCGAGAGTCTTTCAAGTGAAGTTTTAGTATGAAGGTTGTGGTGATTCCCCTTTACTTGGTTGATACAGCTCGAGTCGTAGTGGCTGAGCTGTGACACATGTTCGAAATTTTGCAGACTAAATTAATATATTTGTTAAAGCCAACAACAATCAAGGCCACGGCCATACTTTAGACCAAAGGAAACAAGGTGTGTTTGTCTTTATTATTAACTGCTGTCTGCTGTCCCATGTAACAATAGACATGTGAATACACAAGAAGCAATATTAGAACAATACTTACAAGGGCAAACGACAGGCTCACCACCAGCTTCTTCCCTTTCGAAATCTGGATATTGGGGCAGCTGTTGGAATTCCATTTCCTCTAAAAAATAAAAGTACAACTTTCATTAAGCATCCCAAAGTCACAACAGGTTCAACACATACATTTTTCTAGATTTTTCTAGTTGATCAACCTTGCACTTGTGCTGGGATGCCCGATTCGGGCGGACTGGTTGCTAGGGGTTGGGGGGGGGGACTCTGGAGGATTTTCTGACAAAAACAACAACAAAGGGACGATGATGTCATTTTCCACGGGCCAAAAACTTGACAAGTGCCAACATTGTTAAACTCCTACAGCTGCCCCCCCCCCCCTTGCTCCTATGGGATGTGGGCTGTCTGATATCCATCATAAGCATTTGTGTGACTTCGAGCACTGGGGGCTATCCTCTCAGTCAGCAGCCAGCAAAGTGACACTTATCCTTTAATTTGGGTCTGAATCCCCCGCCCTTTTGCCCACCTAGCAGCACCCCTGTCTGTGGCTCAGTTTGTATTGTTGTCATTGTTGTCATCAGCTGACGGGTCAGGGGTGGGAGACTCCCTTGGTCCCTTGCGGGGGTGGGCCCCTTGTTTTTCTGTTTCCCTGTTGAAAAACACAAAAAGAACATAAGTGCAAAAGCTAAAGTAATGTCTAAAAACAGTATAAAATTCTATTCTTCATATATGCTTTAGTTTTAAATTCAAATTTGTAAGCCCAAGGCATACAAAGAGTTCCAAAACTCACCTATAATTGTCTCTAGCTACTTTTAACAAGAACAGATCCAGACACCAAATTTACACATATACATATTGCTTTCATACAACTATTGCTTACTTTTTTCCAGGACTCGATGGATCCGGTGCAGCTGATCTTGCTCATGGTGCTTTAGGTCTGACCACCGTTTTCAGAGCTGATCTTTTGACCGCTGGACCCTGTGCTTTTGAGACAGCCGACTTATGACCCACTCTAAAATGAAGTCTTTATGGCTGTTAGACCTTTCATAATTCTCCCTCAAGCAGTCATAATCGTGGGCTTCCATAATGCTATACTGCTTGGATTGTGGCCTAGATGGGGATGAATGGGCTATACTGCTTGGATTGTTGCCTAGATGGGGAAGAATGGGCTATACTGCTTGGATTGTGGCCTAGATTGGGTCCAGCTTAGGTGTATGCCAGACAAAGTTGCATGATGCTTTGTCTTGTGTCTTGCAGGCATAATGAGAGACAACTTCTTCTCCCATGAGGTCCTAACCCAATTTATTGTTTTGTACCGGCAACTCCCATGTCTTTGGAACGTCCAGACAAAGGAGTACTTTAACCGGGCCCGAAGGCAGGCAGCTTGTGAGGAGGCCGTCTTGACCCAGGTATAATGTTGGTGAACATATTGTAAAGATAAAATACAATGCTAATAACTAAACCTTATTGGGCAAATATTTGAGCCTTAACACATTTGTTTCAATATCCAAACACAGTTGTGGCCTAAAGTCCTTTTTAGGATAAATCCAAATGCTGGTGCCAGAATGCTAGTGTTTTGTATTTCTAATTATTCAATTAGCAACAGTCATGAAATGTACATTTGTTTGGACTGATGACCCACACAAACAAATAGATTCTAATAATGTCACTTTTTATAGACAGGAAAGTGTCACAGAGACGGTGACTGAGGAGGAAGCTGCTGGGCTGTCCCTGGTTTGCGAATCCCAAATCCCTTCCCTCCATGTTGGGCTGAAGAGAAAGAGAAAAAGCCATCATGTGGATGAGAGCACATCCACATTCTTCCGTCAGGCCACAGCCATCCACCAGAGGGATCTCGACCAGCAGAGCAGGTCAGAGGAGCTGATGAGCCAAGTCCTCTTCAAGGGGGAGAGGGGGCTCATTACGGGGTACACCGAGCTCCATGAAAATGTACCTCCACCACCTTCACCATCTCAACACCCATCCCAACCACCACACCAGCATGCTGGCCAGTGGCAATTTGGTCCCCATGGCCCCCCACCAACAGCCATGGCCTGGGCATTATGGGCAATACCCCCATTGATGGGTTTCTTTACTTATCTGTATTTTTGTTGTTATTTTTTGAGTTTGTTTTTTATTTAACCCATTTTGATTATGTTAAGCACTTTTTTCTGTTATATTTAATTTTCAGAAAAAATGCATTTCTCGTTTAATTTATGTTATTTATTCTTGAAAATAAAGAATAATGAAAATAACAACACTGCCTATTTTTTTGGAGTCAAATTACAGGTTTGAAGTAGGCAGTTACATTAAAAAGAAAAGTTATAACAATTAGAAAAGAACAAATAATACTTTACATTTGGTAATTACATTCATATATACATTCAGAGATAATGATATTGGGGAAATGTTCAATAGAATAAAATAGATTCACAATAATGCCAATTCTATTTCTATCACTACAGAAAAACTGTCTTTAATTACATTTGTAATGTGAGTACCACTAGCAATGCATCTTCATTATTATCCCATTGAAAAAGATGCATTTCACTATTTGAATTTAATTGCCGATAGACAAACGAATATGCATTGTGAAATTGGAACGTAGGTTTACACGAACGGACACTTCCGGACGTTCCTGACTCGGAGCATGCGTGTTTTAGCAGGTACAACTTGTTGGACCAACTTATCTGTACACACGGTACAACAGTCGTATGAACGCTTGTTGTACAACCAAAGTTTTCTAGTTTGTTCATCCAACCTCTGTTGTATGACCATCATACGTTGGCTGTTCTAATCGCGCGTACTAATGGTTGGAAGATCGTACAACGAGTGGTTGTACGACCGTTTTCATACGGCTGTCGCACCGTGTGTACGGGGCTTTACAAGCCAGCAAAGTACATATACCCCTTAAATGACCAAATGACCCCTTTTTGGAAAGTAGACAGTTCATGGTATATAGTAAGAGGCATGGCATCCCACAATTCTTTGAAAAATTAAGATTTTTTTTTTCCACAAAATTGTCATTGTAACAGGTTATTTCTCTCACATGACATATGCATACCTCAAATTACACTCCAAAACACATTTTACTACTCCTCCTGAGTATGGTGACACCACATGTGTGGAACATTTTTAAAGGCTGGCCACATAGAGAGGCCCAACATTGAACTAGCACCTTTAGGCGTTTTAGAAGCATAAATTACACATTTCATTTCTCAACCACCTATTACAATTCTGTAGGCCCTGGAGCACCAGGACAATGGAAATGCCCACAAAATGACCCCATTTTGGAAAGCTAACATCCCAATGTACAATCTATGAGGCACAATGAGTCTTTTGAATGGTTCATTTTTTCCAGAGGTTTTTGGAAAATGTGGGAAAAAAATGAAAACACATTTTTTTTTACTCGAAGTTGTGCATTTATAAGTTATTTCCAACACATAGCATGTACATAGCAAAAATTACACCCCAAAATACATTCTGCTACTCCTCTTGAGTATGGCGATACTACATGTGTGAGGCTTTTACACAGCCTGGCCACATACAGAGGCCGAACATTGAACTAGCACCTTCAAGTGTTTTAGAGGCATAAATTACACATTTCATTTCTCAACCACCTATTACAATTCTGAAGGCCCTGGAGCACCAGGACAATGGAAACGCCCACAAAATGACCCCATTTTGGAAAGCTAACACGCCAACGTATAATCTATGAGGCATAATGAGTCTTTTGAATGGTTCATTTTTTTCCAGAGGTTTTTGGAAAATGTGGGAAAAAAATGAAAACACAATGGCATGTACATGGCAAGAATGACACCCCAAAATACATTCTGATACTTCTCCTTGAGTATGGCAATACCACATGTGTGAGACTTTTACACAGCCTGGCTACATACAGAAGCCCAACATGCAAGGAACACCTTCAGGTGTTCCAAGGACACATAGCATGCACATACAAAGAATTACACCCCAAAATACATTCTACTGAGTAAAGGGTAAACAAAAGATTACCTGTGATTTTAGTAGCGCAGCTTTCCACAGGAGCATAGCACTGGTCCAAGCAGCAGGCAGGGACTTGGTCAGCTACAGCGAACACAATCGTCCAGGCAACCAACAGCGAACGCAATTGTCCAGGCAACAGGCAGGAATACTGTCCATAGTACAGGTAACAGGCAGGGATACTGTCCATATACAGTCCAGAGTCAGTGCAGGCAGAGATATTGTCAACAGTGCCAAAATATTGGTCCTGGTAGTAGGACAGCAAATGCAATTGTACAGGCAACAGGCATGAATACTGTCCATAGTCAGCGCAGGCAAGGATACTGTCCATATACAGTTCAAGGTCAGTGCAGGCGGAGATATTGTCAACAGTGCCATAATATTGGTCCCAGTATTAGGCAGAAACATGGTCCATAGTCCAGGTAGCAGCAGAGATGTGGTCAGTTTATGTGGCAGGCAGAGGCATGGTGACAGTAAGTCCTACAGGCAGCAGGCAGAAGTAGGGCCTCCGTAAGGACAGAATGGGCACAGGGGTAGAGGATTCTCCATTCCAAATCTCTTTGAAGCCTCCGAGTCTCCTAAATCTAATAAATCTCCCTAATCTGGGAGAGAGAAAACAAAAAAAATGTTTTCTTCATCCAGAAAAACAATTCTGGAGCCCCTCACATATGTGAGACTCCTGTGTTGTGAATCCCACTACTCCAGTTGCAGGGTACAAGATCAGTCCAAGAGGCAGGCAAAAATGTATTCAAACAGTCCAGGGTCAGTTCCAGATCAGGCAGAGGTATGTACATAATCGGTAGGCAGAAGCGTGGTCGAATAACAGTCCAGGATCAGTTCCAAATCAGGCAGAGGTATGTACAGAATCGGTAGGCAGAAGAGTGGTCAAATAACAAGCCAGGGTCAGTTCCGGAGCAGGCAGAGGTATGTACAAAAGTGGCAGGCAAATTCTGGTCAAATAACAAGCTATGGTCTGTTCAATAGCAAGCATAAGGGGTGTGAACTGGAACAGGAACTGAGGATTAGTAATCACTAATAATTGACTAAAGTGTGATAACGGCGGAAGCAGTCACCTATGCAGAGACCTGGTTGGGAACTGCACTGGGCACAATAATAAGTGGTGTCTCTTCTAACTCCTCCACTGGAGCACACCCGGCATCTTTTCTCACGTTTTTGGCCTGTTGGTCTGGGAGATATTCTATTGGGGAAATGGCGCTCGGAAAGTCTGCTGCACACATCGGATCTAATGTTTTCTGGTGGGCCGTTCGAGTATAGAAGTTTGGTGATGATATCCTCCTGGTAGCCAAGGAAGGGTTTGGGGTTTTCGGTGGAATTGTGGTATAGTACATAGGTGTTGTACATGGCCAAATGAAAAAAAATAGAGTGCAACTTTTTTATACCAGTGGTATGTTCTTCGGGTAGCTAGATAGGGTTCCATCATTTGGTTGTTTAAGTCGACTCCTCCCATATACAAGTTGTATTCATGGACACAGCTTGGTTTTTGTATTGGGCCATTCCTTCTGGGGATCTCCACAAACAAATTGTTATGTATAGACGACAACAAATATACATCCCTTCTGTCCCTCCACTTCACAGCCAGAATTTCCTCATTCCGCAGACTCACCGTCTCTCCTTTTCTAAGCTTCATGTTGACGAGTCTATGAGGAAAGCTCATCCTGTTTTTCCTGACTGTGCCACATGCTGGCGTACTCTTCCTGTGAAGGTTCCGGAACAGGGGGTAAACTTGTATAAAAGTTATCGACATACAGGTGGTAGCCTTTCTCCAGGAGCGAGTAAATGAGTTCCCAAACAACTTTCCCATTTGAGCCTAAATAGTTTGGGCAATTAGGGGGATGCAGCTGAGAGTCCTTCCTGGTCCGGTGTAAACAATTGGGAAATACATCTGAAAAATAATTAAGTATTGGGCAAATTTTATAAAGCCGGTCATAATTTGGGGCATTTCAGGGAGGGAACTGGGCATTATCATTGAAATGGAGAAATCTCATGATCATAAGATATCTTGTCCTGGGCATTATCGTTGAGAAGACCGGCATGTGGTAGATGGGGTGGGTGGACCAATAGGAGCGCAGTTCATTTTTTTGTTAAGTCCCATGCAGAAGGTGAGGCCCATAAAACTTTTAAACTCTTCCACCGTTACGTCTCTCCACTCAAAGGGATGGGTATAATAGGAGGTTGGATTATTTTCGATGAATTGATGTGCATATAGGTTGCACTGGGCCACAATTGATTTTAGCATGTCCTCCGTGAAAACCAAATCAAAGAAATTGATGGATAAGAAATTTTCTGTGTCCACCTGGACTCCTGGCTGGGCAGTGAAAGGGGGAATCCTAGCTTCTCCTGAATTAGGAGGAAGCCACAAGGGGTGCTGAAGTGAATAGGGAAGGCTGGCATGGGACCTAACCCTTTGGGGCTGAGGTGACACCCACTGATACTTGGCCTTTCTTGCCGAGGTACAGCGGTGCTGGTGGATGGCACTGGGGTGCTGGTGGATGGCAATGAGGTGCAGGGGAATGGCACAGCGGTGCTGGTGGATAGCACTGGGGTGCTGGTAGATGGCACAGTAGTGCTGGTAGATTGCACTGGGGAGCTGGTAGATGGCACAGCGGTGCTGGTGGATGGTATTGCCTCCTCACCAACGTGCCTTCATCTGGTGGGTGGACGATATTCCTTGTCTGAGTCTGTCTGTGATTCACTACTTGAAACTGGCTCGTAGTTCACATCAGACTAAGACTCAGATTCAGAGGAACCTGCAGGAGAGAGCTCCCCGTTGCTCTCATCGGCCGCAAGAACATTCTAGGCCTCCACTGATGACAGGTCAGATGGCACTGGTGACATGTAACACTGATTGATGGCACTAATGACAGGTGGCACTGACAGGTGGCACTGATGACAGGTCAGGTGGCACTGATGATATGTGGGATTGATGACAGGTCAGGTGGCACTGGTGACACATAACACTAATTGATGGCACTGATGACAGGTCGCACTGACACGTGGCACTGATGACAGGTCAGGTGGCACTGATGACAGGTCAGATGTCACTGATGACACATGGCACTGATTACACTTTGATGACACGTGACACTGATTGATGGCACTGACACGTGGCACTGGTGATATGTGGCACTGACAGGTGGCACTGATGATATGTGGCACTGACAGGTGGCACTGATGACAAGATGGTGGCACTGTGACAAGTGATGGGTAGTGGGCACTGTGATGGGCAGTATTTGGGCACAATAGGAATCGTACAGTAAAGTTTTTTTCACTTACTGAAATAACAGCAACACAGATCGCTCTCTCCCTCCTCACACAACGGTGTCTGTGTGAGGAGAGAAAGCCGGCAATGAGAGATGATCTCATATGTTTACATTTGAGATCATCTCTCATTGGACTCACCAATCACGTTGTAAATGGCCGTTATGATTGGCCATTTACCACGATCTGTGATTGGCTGTGTCCAAGGACACAGCGATCACAGATATTCCCTGCTGTGCACCCGCGATTGCGGGCGCAGAGCGCGCAAAGGGGCGGACGTCCATGGACGCCTCCCCGGCAATTGAGATCCATGCTGTAACTGTCTTTCGGCTATAGTGCGTATCTGTAGTGGTTAATAAAACTGGAGTGGATGGAATCATGAGCAGCTGTGCATAGCAATCAATCAGATTCTATCTTCAGTTTGTTCTGTTAAAGTAGAACTACACCCTGTTCCAAATTATTATGCAAATTATATTTTTCTCATTTACCTAAATAATTAATGCAAACAACAGTCAGCATAATTCTCATGTTATCAACTATTAAGAGTACAATTCAAATTTTATTCGAGCAAACCTCCTAATGATAACAGTATTTTTTTCAAAATAAAAAACTTACATTGCACTGTTCCAAATTATTACGCACAGTAAGTTTCAAAACACTTTATAGGTTGTAGAGAACTGAAAATTGTCATTTGTTGTGTTTGCAGCATATTTACTGAAATCAAAAGCTATTTCAATCAAACTTTGAATAACGTTTTAATTGTTTAAACATTTTAACAGGTCATGTTACATTTTAACATAGGACCCCTTATTTGATAGCAGCTTCACAAGTCTTGCATCCATTGAACTTGTGAGTTTTTGGACAGTTTCTGCTTGAATTTGTTTGCAAGATGTCAGAATAGCCTCCTAGAGCTGTTGTTTGGATGTAAACTGCCTTCACTCTTTTCGGCAGCAGAGATCCTTTTTCTTCCCCATATTGCTTGAAAATGGTGCTCTGCTTAACCACTTCAGATCCGCGCTATAGCCAAAGTACGGCTTCAGCGCGGATCTGAAATGCCCGGAGAACGTCCATGGACGTCCTCCACTGCGCATGCTCCCGCGCGCCCCCCTGGCGGCAGCGGCGGCGCGCGCGCGTGCGCGCCGCACGCTGCGCGAGCGTGCCCGCGGGTCGGGCGGACTCGATGTCCGCCCGGACCCGCCGATCACCTTCAGGAGGTAAAGTCTAGGCGCGACTTCGGCATGAAACCGATATCGCGCCTAGACTTCACCAATTCGTCTCGTGGTAAAAGTTCGTTATACCCCTTCTTTTTCCTAGAGACGACGGCTTTTCTCACTTCCGTCAAATGTAGGTTTGTTGTCGAGATCCTCCGATAAGACTGTAGAACGTTTGTTTAAGTTCGTCTTTGACAGGTTTTTGAGTGTTCAAGTTACCTACGTTCTGAACACTTCGACGATAGTTTATTCCCCAGGATACAATTTTACATTGTACTGGACAATTTTAC